>BGZK01002045.1:0-83796 GCA_005406025.1 Eumeta japonica
CTATATAAAACTAGTTGTTACCCGCCCGCTTCGCTGAGCGTAAATTTAAATTTAGTAAATTTTTTTGTTATTCAAATGTGCCTCCGGTTTTGCTCCCGTGGACATAGATTAGAATGAATTCTTTGATCTTCTATCGTCTGACTTTGCTGTCCGTTTTGATAGCGATCAAGGTCATATTCTAGATATAAATTCTGGTTCCATTGTCGAGTCCAGTCCCTGTCGCACTTAGGATTTCATGCCGGTCACGATACCGATCTTGGTCCTCCTTTAGGCATTGATAGTAATAACAACAAATTACGATTTATATTGGAATGGACAACGAAATATATAAACACCATTATTACTGGTATTATTAATTGTTTTACATAAAAGGTAATTTTATTATATATATATATATATATCCTATTTGAGAACATAATATACCTCTATACAATATTTGATTACAACCCATCTTGCCATCAGCGTATGACAAACATTCATATAGACATATTTTTACATTGTTTGTATTATAAATGGCCTTTAACCATCTACAAACGAATCCCCGTCGAATTGTCAAAGTTCCAATTCAATCCATACAGCCGTCAGCGTATGACAAACATTCATATAGACACATTTTTACATAGTTTATATTGTAAATGGCCCATAACCATCTACAAACGATTCCCAGTCGAATTGTCAAAGTTTCAATTACAATCCATCCAGCCATAAGCGTATGACAAACATTCATATAGACATATTTTACATTGTTTGTATTATAAATGGCCTTTAACCATCTACAAACGATTCCCCGTCGAATTGTCAAAGTTCCAATTACACCATCCATCAGCCATCGGCAACATTCATATAGACATATTTTTACATTGTTTGTATTATAAATGGCCTTTAACCATCTAAACGATTCCCCGTCCAATTGTCAAAGTTCCAATTACAATCCACCCAGCGGTCAGCGTATAATAATTCATGTAGCCATATTTTTACATTGTTTATTATAAATGGCCTTTAACCATCTACAAACGATTCCCCGTCGAATTGTCAAAGTTCCAATTACAATCCATCCAGCCATAAGCGTATGACAAACATTCATAGACATATTTTTACATTGTTTGTATTATAAATGGCCTTTAACCATCTACAAACGATTCCCCGTCGAATTGTCAAAGTTCCAATTACAATCCACCCAGTCATACATGACCAACATTCATGTAGCCATATTTTTACATTGTTTGTATTATAAATGGCCTTTAACCATCTACAAACGATTCCCGTCGAATTGTCCAAAGTTCAATTACAATCCATCCAGCCATCAGCGTATGACAAACATTCATATAGACACATTTTTACATTGTTTATATTATAAATGGCCTTTAACCATCTACAAACGAATCCCCGTCGAATTGTCAAAGTTCCAATTACAATCCATCCAGCCATCAGCGTATGACAAACATTCATATAGACATATTTTTACATTGTTTGTATTATAAATGGCCTTTAACCATCTACAAACGATTCCCCGTCGAATTGTCAAAGTTCCAATTACAATCCACCCAGCGGTCAGCGTATGACAAACATTCATGTAGCCATATTTTTACATTGTTTGTATTATAAATGGCCTTTAACCATCTACAAACGATTCCCCGTCGAATTGTCAAAGTTCCAATTACAATCCATACAGCCGTCAGCGCATGACAAACATTCATATAGCCATATTTTTACATTGTTTATATTATAAATGGCCTTTAACCATCTACAAACGATTCCCCGTCGAATTGTCAAAGTTCCAATTACAATCCATCCAGCCATAAAGTATGACAAACATTCATATAGACATATTTTACACATTGTTTGTATTATAAATGGCTAACCATCTACAAACGATTCCCCGTCAGAATTGTCAAAGTTCCAATTACAATCCACCTAGCGGTCGGCGTATGACAAACATTCATGTAGCCATATTACATTGTTTATATTATAAATGGCCTTTAACCATCTACAAACGATTCCCCGTCGAATTGTCAAAGTTCCAAT
Source organism: Eumeta japonica (assembly GCA_005406025.1). Lineage (NCBI taxonomy): Eukaryota > Metazoa > Arthropoda > Insecta > Lepidoptera > Psychidae > Eumeta > Eumeta japonica. Next base: position 2,026 of record BGZK01002045.1, read on the forward strand.
TACAATCCATACAGCCGTCAGCGCATGACAAACATTCATATAGCCATATTTTTACATTGTTTATATTATAAATGGCCTTTAACCATCTACAAACGATTCCCCGTCGAATTGTCAAAGTTCCAATTACAATCCATCCAGCCATAAGCGTATGACAAACATTCATATAGACATATTTTTACATTGTTTGTATTATAAATGGCCTTTAACCATCTACAAACGATTCCCCGTCGAATTGTCAAAGTTCCAATTACAATCCACCCAGCGGTCAGCGTATGACAAACATTCATGTAGCCATATTTTTACATTGTTTATATTATAAATGGCCTTTAACCATCTACAAACGATTCCCCGTCGAATTGTCAAAGTTCCAATTACAATCCATCCAGCCATCAGCGTATGACAAACATTCATATAGACATATTTTTACATTGTTTGTATTATAAATGGCCTTTAACCATCTACAAACGATCCCCGTCGAATTGTCAAAGTTCCAATTACAATCCACCCAGCGGTCAGCGTATGACAAACATTCATGTAGCCATATTTTTACATTGTTTATATTATAAATGGCCTTTAACCATCTACAAACGATTCCCCGTCGAATTGTCGAAGTTCCAATTACAATCCATCCAGCCATAAGCGTATGACAAACATTCATATAGACATATTTTTACATTGTTTGTATTATAAATGGCCTTTAACCATCTACAAACGATTCCCCGTCGAATTGTCAAAGTTCCAATTACAATCCACCCAGCGGTCAGCGTATGACAAACATTCATGTAGCCATATTTTTACATTGTTTATATTATAAATGGCCTTTAACCATCTACAAACGATTCCCCGTCGAATTGTCAAAGTTCCAATTACAATCCATCCAGCCATCAGCGTATGACAAACATTCATATAGACATATTTTTACATTGTTTGTATTATAAATGGCCTTTAACCATCTGCAAACGAATCCCCGTCGAATTGTCAAAGTTCCAATTACAATCCACCCAGCGGTCAGCGTATGACAAACATTCATGTAGCCATATTTTTACATTGTTTGTATTATAAATGGCCTTTAACCATCTACAAACGAATCCCGTCGAATTGTCAAAGTTCCAATTACAATCCACCCAGCGGTCAGCGTACGACAAACATTCATATAGACATATTTTCATTATTAAATTTATGAGCATACTTAAACTTATGACAATTTTCCAACAGAAGTTTGGAGAACTTTTTAACAGATTCTTTTACTTCTTTAAAATCGTCTTTTTCACTTTGTTTCAATTCGCACAAGAAACACTGCATGATGAACAATTTCTTTTTTACAAAGGCAGCACTTTAACAGTTAAAGGAAAAACTTTATTTTTATTAGAATTATGAATAAAGAAAATTCGGCGTCGGTTGAAAAAAAGGATGGCGTGTAGGTTATGGACGCCACGCGGCCACTGTTTGTGTTTGTAACAGCTGGGCATATGCATGCGCTCTCTGCCCCCATCATCTTTCTCACTCACTCTCATGCACACAGAGAGCGTTCAGGGAGAGAGGGGAGATATATATAGGTATACTTAAATGCTGAATACAGAACGAATAATTTTAATAGATATTTTATCGATTTTTATTAGGATTTCCCACATTTCTTGTCGGACAATTGTAGAATCACGTTTAGAACATTATTTTATTACTAAAAAAATAAAAATTAGGTTAATATTAATAACTTTTTTGAGTTGGTATTATCAACATTTTTAGAGTGTCGGACTGGCGCATAACCCCATTAATTTTGTCGGACAACGTTACGGTTGTATTATATTCATTTTAATTAACCCATAAAAAAAAATTAGACTGATATTAATCACTTTTTTGAGTTGGGATTTCCAACATTTTCAGTACGTCGGACTGGCGCATAGTCCCCATTAATTTTGTCGGACAATCTGTTTTTTATTTTCTCATAAATTAATCTTTAAAATAAAATAAGAACCAACTTGCTATTAGTAAATTTTTGCACCGTACTTATCGACATGTTTCAAGGCCTTTAGCAAATTTAGTCCCCAAAACCGAGATTTTTGTCTCATAAAAAGTTTGTCCGACTCACTGAAATGAAGCGATTTAGAAAGTTTCAGCCTGATATTTATGACTTGACAAAAAGGTCGACGGACGCAGGCCTATAATCGACATAACAGAAGGCGCGGCGATCGCTGGGCGAGAGAGTGAGCGACGGCACGCCGGCCGAAAAATACAAGTACCCCCGATGTCATTCAAACACAAAAATTAAATTCTGGCTACTTCTCGAACTTACGAATGAAATTTACAAGTTGAGAGGCAGACAGGAGAGTGCGTGGGAATGCCATCGGGGTTACCACTTTACAATCTGAACAGATAAATAAAAAGGGATTGAAATCAAAATAAAAACCGTTACAAGACCAGAATCACCTTCGATATACGGAGAAAATATGGAATGCAGAAAATCTATTATTTTTTTGTAATTGTAAGTTTGATATCGTGTACTCAATCGGACATTGTATAAGAGCCAAAAAGGTCGCATGAATACGAATTAAATATCACGATTAGCAACAGTGGCCGACGGTACCAACCTCGGAAAATGGATTGGTACCATCTGATGGCTAACTCTAGCACCGCGTGCGCTCATTGGTCAAATTAAATAGCACGCACTTATCTCGGCTTCATGTTCGTCATATCCGTCACTTTTCACGAAATCTCCCACACAGACTGCAGGTAAGGGAGAACAAAGATGTAACACACCAAAAATTTAAACTGCCTACTTACGATCTAAAAGAATGGATTAAGAAAGTTTTGACACAGAATAAAAGCCGGTGGTTTAACTACGAACGTCACACAAAATATTTGAATGCGATTCGAAGCAACAAGTGCAGTTTTGAAACAAATCTGTCAATGACCTTTGTTAAAAGTCAATTTCAAGAAAGGATCTTGAAAGAGGCTTTAAAATGATTGATATTTACTTAGAAATAATCTGTATAAAGTATACTAATTTTGTATTGGTGTCTTGTAATTTGTATAATGTGTACCAATTTTATAAGACAATAAAGAGTACTTTTGCATTTTTTCGACATTATTTTTAGATCGTAATGACTCAAAAACAAGTAAAAATAACAATATTGTATTTGTTTCTGAGAGTCAACTCATAAGGATTGAGAAAAGAAATTATCAATAAAAAATGTTAAAATCAATCTGATGCATAAAAATATATAGGGACTACTAAGTAAAGAACTGGAAATTGAGTTATTCATGAATTATAATGAGATTTACATATTTGGCGGAATGTTTGAAAATCAGTAGTATTTAACTATAAATTTTAAATATTAAGCATAATATTTACTTTAACATTTAGCAAAACTGTCAAATTCTATTGCTTCAAAAATTACTTATTTAAAGTTAAATGTTAACCGACAGGTTGCTGTCAGCTACGATAAGTGCCTAATATATGACTCTTAATTTTATAGATATCCGAAGTTTCCGAAATGGATTACGAAGAAAAACTGCAATCATTACCTATCACCATAAATTATTAAGAAAATAATCAAATTAGAACTGAAATATAGAACTATGTATATACCGTCAATGTTACATTAGCCAAAATAGCGGATTTGAAAGTTAATTTAGCATTTAGAAATGGTCTCACGCATCTCCAACATTAACTCTTAAAGTTACCGGTTAACTGTCAATTGTGAAGTTGAAATAACATGTTTTGACGTGTTTAGCTTTTTAACTTTAACAGTTAGCAGCTAATTATTGTAAATGAGAGTTTTAAGCACACCGCTGATTATGTATTACAGAAATTGGCTTAGAAGTCACCAATTCATGTTTAATTTCAGTATGGACCAAGTAGCAAATTCGTTGAGCAGAGAAAAAGTTATGCATGGCGGCTCCGTAATACCAATTAAAAATAATGTATAATAATATAAAGGTGTTTTCTGTGATTTATTCTAGGCATTTGACTGTGTTTATCAAGAGACATCATTGTGGCGTCACGGATTGAACCCTTGGATTTTTGGAGTCTTTTCTAAATGATATCATTCAAAGGGTTGACATTAATGGTAAGAGGTTGTCAAGAATTGCACTCAATATGGGTGTATCACAGGCTTCAGTTTTTTGACTATTTCTATTCCTAGTGTACATAAATGATCTACCACCTATTGTTGAAGATATTCATAGAATTGTATTGTTTGCTTACGAAACCTCCTTATTTTTTAAGGTTGATAGGTATCAACCAATTCTTAACAAAATAAGCATCTCTCAAATAGTTTAAGTAGTGGTTTAGTACTAACAATCTTTTGCATAATGAAAAGAATACAAAACTCATAAAATTTTCAAAATCTAATTCTAAATTAACCGACACAAACGTTAATGGTCAAGAACGAGGTAATGGAGATTGTAGATACGACCTTATTTCTTGGTCTCACTTTAGATGCTAAGTTACGTTGGAATTCTCATATTACGAGATTAGCGAAAAGACTTGGTTCTGCAGCATATGCAGTCAAAAGAATTCGGCGTTTTAATTAATTATGAACTATTTAAACAAAACATTTCGTTAAAAGAAAGTTATATGGCAAGAGCTATTATACAGTGTATGAATTTCTTAATGAAAAAAGCGCATGAGATTGAGCTGCTCGGCTATGAGGTTGGTTCATATTATTTCTAAATGTCGACTAAAATATTAATTACTAAATACTTTTTATCAACGAGTAAAAAATAGCAACCCTTGAGTTTCTTGCCCATTCTTTTCAAGGTGAATCTGCATTTGGAATGGGTGGTAATGTCAAAAAGAATTCAGTAATGACGTATTTCAAGTGTAATTTCATTACCTAGGAAATAAAGATATTTTTCATTGATCGATTGATACTTACTGGGGAACTTTAGGATTACGATCGATTTTGAGGTCATTTTGATATAGTTTAGGCCTTGATATCGCGAACTTAAATACAATCATAATTATTTACTTAATAGCTTAAAATCAAAATGAGTAACGATAAAAATAAAATTAAAAGAAAAGCAATTTCATAGATTTTGATAGGAAAAAAAATTGTAGATATCTGAATACCATCATTGGGCATGTCGATATAATTAGTAGCTCTAAAGAAATTGCAACTTGAATGCGTAAACGTCAATAAAAATCAGCAGAAACTGGCAGAATTTAAAAATATTTTCATTTGCAAATCTATAGCATTAAATAAAAATTGGTATGTGAACAAAATCGAGGAATGAAGTGAGGCGAACGACGAAAACGCGGCCCACCCTCGAGCACCATCGAGCCTTCTCCGGCGCAGCCTTCGCGACGAGAATTGGGTCATTTTTAATATTACAAGATAAGAAGCTGAAATTTTTCATTCGTCAATGGGAGACAGAATAAGCAATGTAAAATTGTGAAGAGCCGGCGATTGCGAAGGCTCGTGAGGAGTTTGCGACTGTCGCTCTATAATTAACGAGGGCGCCGGCAGGGCGGGAGGAGCGCGAGTGCGGGCCTCTTTTGGAGGCACTCGGCCCGAGAGCGGCCGCGCTGACGCCGCGCGGCCCGCGGCGCCGACGTCCCTTCGACACTTTGAGTCGATATACGCCTCTATTAGATCTATACTCGACTACGGCCGCTCGAAATGCATTATGAAATAGGGGTAATCACATGTTTGGAATACATTTAAAGTCATTTCAAGTTAAATGACACACCAGAAAAAATCTTATAGCGAAACACCGTCTTTTTGCTTCTTATTCATTTTTGTATTATAGTTTTCAAATAAACATAATGTTGGTTAGGTCTTTGTACACATTATTTAGAAATTTGGTAAAATTAAAGGTACATGTCTTAAGCGCTCGTGACGTACGTATGTTGTTTAAATTAGAGGTTAATGATAATATATGAGCTTTTCACCAAAAATCCTTTTTTGAAGTTCTTCAAAACTTTCCCGAAGTCACTAATTAAAATTATTATACAATAATCATTGTTAATTTAAACGTATTACTAATCACATTAAAAATAACTTTGAAATTAATTAAAACGTTTGAAAGTAATTAAAAATAAATAAAAAAAACAAATTCTAGGACAGATTTGAATCCGGGCACCCTGCGCGAGCGACTTAAAGCTAAACAGTTGAACTAAATCGTACAGCTGATCCTGGGGCGATACTAGTTGTTTTATTTTTGATATTACTACCGCCATCTGTTGGCAATTAAAAAAACATAAAACTTTCATTTCAATCTCCATTTCAGATATTTAAGCGAAATGACAAATCAAAACATGAATAACTGCGAGTTAAAAAATACAGTTACAGCTAATCGGTACTACATCAAGCTATAATTTTCAATACGATTAGTGATGAGATTGGAAAAGAAATTAAGTTTAAAATTTAAATAGTTTTTTAGTTATCGTGATTACACGGGATTTTCAGGCGACAGAAGAAGCATACCTACGCTCGTGCTTAAGGCATGCTATAATGGGATTATATATATGTTTTCGTTTTTACACTGTAAAATTACGTAATACAGATAATTTATTTTGAAAGATTTAGGTTTAGTTTAACAAACGACCGCTGCCCTCTTTCGTTTAATCGGTGATGGTATATGCCCTTGTTGTATAATGCCACCATACGGTGACAGTTTCTTTTCCTATATACACGGAAAGGAAACAAAACCAAATTGGTTGGTTATAAAAAATTTAGAACATGCAGGTCGTTTGTGTCATCGCTTTGTCTGACGACGTGGTTTTTCTCTTTTAATATGTTATTGTGGGTTTGAAGGAAATTTTAAGGCTAAAATTAATCGACAACTCTTCGTTTAACTACATTATAGAACCATATTCGAGCGGTGCGGTTCGTGAATACTTATCGAGCAGTTTTACACTCGAGCCTGAAACGGTTCGAACTGGAGTGGGGCGGCGTGCCGAGGGCGCCGCCGCCCTGCGGCGTCAGCGCCCGCCGCCGCACTTCAGCCGCCGCATGGCCGCCTTCAAAAAGAAGAGTATTCTGAGCTTAAGGTCCATGTATTTTTAACGTTTTCGCACCGGCACTCTTATCGGCTCGTTGCTTCTTTTTCATTAGAAATGTTTATTTATTTGCGTGTTTCCGCAAAGATTTCCGAAGTTGCATGAATTGATACTTTTAGGGGTATCATAGACGAAACTCAGTGCTATTTTCTGGTAGGTTTCGAATTCGGATATAGGTCTTTATTCGATATTATAATTAAAAAATAATATAATCTGTAAACACATTTTGTGACGGACCGGGCCCACACGAACAGAACATTTAACGGCCCGTTTTTGTTTGTTACTGTGCTGGTCCGCTCATTATGTTACAGTAACGGTACCTCGCCTCGTCGTCAAAACAATAACCCCTGAACACTATGTGTCTACAGGGGTACAGAGTTTACTGCCGAGAAGCTACCGCGTATACTGTTGTATGCAGCGAGTGTAATCGAATGCAAACGAATATGCAGAATGGAAATGCGTTTATATATATTTTTTTCTGCACTTTTCGTTTTCGTCCTTCCGAAGATTGACGAATTAAACGGTTCAATTTTAGACCAATAAAATCGAGACGCCCCGGATTGAAAATTTGTCATCGACCAGAAGCGGTATCGTCGAGACATCTATGCTATTTCTCATCGCTGATTCCGGGCCGTGCTGTAAAAGGTGCCGTTATTCGGCGGTCCTGAACGTCTACCGCCATCGGTCGGCGAACCTGCCGTAATGAGAGCTGCCGCCATTCTGTTCACCCATAAATAAGTAATGCCCTGTCAAATGTCAGCAATTTCAGAGGAAGGACCATTTTAGTATTTAACTAAAGTTTACTAATCGCATGCTGTGTTTTCAATAACGCCAAAAAATGTGTTTTAAGTTACATCATTTTTAATCCCTGTATATAATAGACTACGCTAATATTTTAAATATGAAATTAGTTATTAATTATTTTTAAACAATTCAAATCAAATATACGTAATTTATCAATTTTTTAAAAATAGAAATCTTTGCGTCGCCTACATTTATTTAAAAATGCTTTTTTGTCAGTATCGCAAAAGAGAGGATTATATTTTTAAAAAAAGTGTGTGTGTATTAGTGTACACACGTAAGAAGTGAAACTTCTTTGTGACATCATTTTTCGAAAAATGATTTACTATTTACAACTTCACAGAAATTGGTTGAATAAAGCTAAATTAGATAAAGTTTATGTAAAAGGCTTTTATTATCATAGACATGGATACAAATAACTTTATAAATTTTTTTTCGCTAATCACTTAATTGAAATATTATTTTTCACGTCGCTACTGAGTTTCAGAAATAGAAATGTTCAGAGTTTCATGTAGGAGACTTGGTAATGGTATATGTACCTAGAAGGGTGATAGGTAAAACTTTTCAATTAATGCGATGTTATAAAGGGCCATATAGAATTGTAGGAAAATTATCGAACGCTACATATAAAATCGAGTCACTCAATGAAAGAATGTGAGATATAGTTCATGTATGTCGGTTGAAAAAGTTTCAACTTAGACAATAGGAAAATGTAATATATATATAAACTGTAAATAGATCTAGGGTGTTGACAGAAAGTATATGTGACAGGTGGCCTTAGTAACAATTATGTTTATGCCACGATGACATTAATAACATTGAATAAATATGGCGCGTAACGGAAAAATGTTACCCAGAAATAAAGATGGCGCGTAACAGATAAAGATGGCGCGTAACAGAAAAACGTTACATTGCTATAAAATTTCTCCCATACGCCGATAAAGAAGTTTCACTTCAAAAATATTATAATTGAAAAAGATTTCATTGCAAGAAACAAGTACACCGATTCATCCACTGGCTCGCATGCGGTCGATGGTGAGTATCAAGAATTTCAGACATCTCTTTGCAGTTACTACTGAACCTTTTTCGGCAGAGTGCAGATTTTCTCACGACGTATGCCTTCGCCGCGTACGACATTGATAATGATTCTTGTTTCAATCTGCGCACGAGTTTGATAAACTCTCAGTAGCATAGCCGTGGAATTCGATTTAGTGTTTCCGGTTGGAGAGGCAGCCAAGTTTGTTAGCTATTAGTCCGTCCCCGTTACGAAATAGCGCTGTAAGAGGAAACGCTGGAAAAAACATCCCAATTTTCAAGTGTATGGGTATCGATACACTTAAAATGGGGTAATTGTTTTGAAGTTTTTTGTCAGAGTAAATACCTTTGAAACAAATTTGAGTATACGTAATAACACAATAGACAAGAAGCTCGTGGCGAATCTTGTGATATTTACCGGATGTGGAATTTTGACGAGATTTTTGTCCAAATACAGATAATCGGCGAGGGCGCGCTGTTGTGACAGACGCTCGTTACGCGCGGATTAGGGCCTAGCAAAAAACCGAAGCCACGACGCGGACGTGGAGGGCCTCCCCGCAGGCAGGGGTGTAGATCAACCCTTAACCTCGTTTTGAATATATGTAACGAAATGTAGAGTCGCTGAACAAGAATACGCAATAATGAGCAAAATGTTTTAAAAAAGAGAAAACTTGACATGAACTCATTTTAATATAAATTTGAAAATTATTCTTTATTCTTGGCGTGTTAAGGATAAAATTTTAATATAAAATGAAATTATATGCGACAAAAAATGACTTCATGAAGTTAGGCGCAAAGACATATAAGTTGATTTTATTCATGTGACTGACCAAGAAAAGAATATCAAGTTGTATGGTAATAGTTGCGGGTGAGATACCATAAGATGAAAGCTTAGGTTATTGCTTTTACCATTTCAACCTTTTCAAAAAAAAGGTTAAAACACTATTTTCGAGTTCAGTAGATCCAAAAATTATTATAAAATCGATATTCAGCCCAGTAAATAATGCTTTAAATCGTGTCAATATTCGCTGTCAAGCCAAAAAAATAAACACTCGAAACTTGTACATTTTAAAAATCATTACAGCATGTTCTTATATTTCTGAAGCATTTGTTCAACCTACTTCTTAACCTAACGGACATATTTGCACCATTTTGATACGTTTAAACCATTTCGAAATTACTTCAGACCATTTTTATTTTTAGACACCTCAGAAATGTCTAAGTTACATGTACGCTGTTAATGCACTTTTGTTTCACAATTTTTCCTTTCAATATATTTCTTGTTAATGTCCCACTAATAAACAAAAATTTTCATAAAATAAGAGAAACTATTATTTTCCGTCCAATTTTTGAAAATTGAGTATTCATAATGTTTTGAGCGCTTAGGTTAATTCTGACCTTTTTAAGAGGAATATCTGTATATGTGTATGTACACCTTCAATATCTTTTAGATAAAAGGACTGATTGGAATTGGGCTTATGGCATTCGAAAGAACCTTAAGTTCCCTTATGAAGTCACACCAATCGAATACGAAGATTTTGAAAAAAACAAAGAAAATGAAAAACATTAAAATTATTCAATCCATCGATTACGAAGTATAATGAACTCTATTTCTAATGAAACTGCGTTGAATGCTGTACATTTGATCCAAATCGACTAATTGAGGTCAATCTTCTTTATGTCCGACTTTAGAGTGTCAGGAATTGGACAGTAGTAAAGTTCAGTATAATCTATAATCCATTTACGAAATTTCAGTTTGATGACAAACCAGACCAGAAATATTCAAATTAAAAATGAACAGTAATCGAAAATGACGACTTTATTTGTTATCAATTTATTAGTTTTATTTCTTAAAAATTATTATTAAATTTATTGATAACTAGCTGTGCCAGTGCTCCGCCCGGGCGGACATAACAGGAATTTCTTAAGTTATTACATAAAGCGATGTTTCTTTTAATCATGTTTGTTAATAATTATTTCATTAATTAGTTGTTACGGTAGCTCCATATGGGTGAACATAGAATGAATTCCTTCATTTTTAACAGTAAGCTATTTCTAGAAGTTTTTCCAAGGACAAGTATACAAATCACCACAGCCATACATAGATATTTCGGTCCATACTATTGAATTCTAACATGAGTTGATTGATTTTCAATTTGGTAATTGTTTGATCATATATAAAAGTTGCATGTTAAGTGCGTGTAACTTTTATTTTTTACTTTGAAAGAAATCTTGAATGAGGAAAATTTTCGAAAATGGACGCTTGTCTGCAACGTGCATTAACGAACAGCATGCAACCCACCGCTGACCTTCGAATCTGCCTCTCCACTACGAATCTCTATCCAAAGAATTGAATATTGATTCGAGAGGATTGATAGATATCTAACACCTAAGCAAGTGTTAATTTTATTTTTTATAATTATCTCAGTCTTCTAATCATTAAAATGATAATTTCTACGTACGTTTCATGTCAACCAGGCACATCCTCAGGAAATTGCAGACAGTCACATCCACCAGGGTGTAAGGAGTGTTAAAAACAACCGACACAACCTCGTTAAGTGATTCCATATTTTTTATTATTGTGTAATTTATCTTTATTGTTACATAAAGTTTTCAAATTGTTGTTTGTTTTAAAGGACGTATAAATATTGTATAAATAATGTTTTAAGCTATTGCATAGCTTCTATCGCGGGCCTTGAACGTGGAGACCAAATCCAGAAATTACGTAACGAAAATAACCTAACACCCCCTACTCCGTACGGCACAGCGGTGATACTTTTTACTTTTGCTATCAATCGATGAATAGCAGGACTTTAAATGACTTTTTTGAAATATCACGCTTGTCTCTTTAGTTCAGCAACTCGCCTCTAGGTGGCATTGGCTGTATCGGCGTTACTGCGCATGTGTAATCCCCCTCTTCGCCCCGCAATCTGGTGACTCATGCCTGCTTAGAGTTTCGGCGTTAGGGCAACTCCTCAAAAAATACTGCACAAATAAAATAAATAAATAATTATAATTGCATAAGTTGATAAGAAATACCATGCAATAGCTTTACCGCGGCAGTCCCCGAGTGCCACACGTGTTTTTTTTTTATAATCCTGTACCATAATATGTCAAACTAGCTACATATTTCTTTTGGTCTTTTGATGTGTTGAATAGATACTGTTCTTTTTAATACTCAATCAATCAATCCTCTCGAAACAATATTCAATTCTTTGGATAGAGATTCGTAGTGGAGAGGCAGATTCGAAGGTTATCGGCGGGTTGCATGCTACTCGTTAATGCATGTTGCAGGCAAGCGTCTATTATGGATTTTCGCAAATTAACACCTCACACAATACAATATTTCGAAAATGGGTGTATTTGTAATAATTTTATATCGATTCTTAAGCTTCTATTTTTAAGCTTAGAAGGCTATGATTGATAGCTGCGATGATAAAAGTTGAAAGTTTTGTTGAAATAGATTAGATCAATCAAAAGATATCGTTGAAGAAAATAAAAAAAATCTTTTATAAGTAACAGATTTTTTGATCTATAATTTTTTAATCTGAAAACTAACTCTACATAACTACATCGAATGCCGCAAACCCCTTTAAAATTAGTTGTTTTGTTCAAAAGATGTTTTTTGAACATACTTAAAAAATAAAATTTAGGTCATTTTTTCTCTTCCTCATAATTTTTGAGGTTTATGGCTGACTAGCCATAAACCTCAAAAATTATGAATTTGCAATTCCAGGCTAGACTTAGCCTGGAATGGCAAATGTTGCAAAGATTTTTTTAGGAACAAAAGAGAAATCGCAGGTTTGAAGGTTAAAGTGGATGGTCGATAACGATAGTGATAGTAGCCCGTTTCACAAAAAAAAAAGCAATCAATTATTTTTGCGCTTACGCGCTTCCGTAGGAGTTGTTTGTTCGTTTTGGACAAGTCCGCGCCGCACACTCCAATGCCGATTTGTTGCAGGATCCTGTTGATGCAGTCATACATTTCGTTGCTCGTTAACATAAATGTCCTTTCTATATGAGAATAAATTTTTTGCAATATATATTTAAGCTAAGGTAGGATATAAAAGAATAATTTAATAAAGATTTTATTTAAAAATTAAGCCGGGAATTTGAATGATCATCGGAGATGTTTACTGATTCAATTCTCGGTTTACGCTCTATTTGCACACGTCCTTCGAGAGCAGTAGAGGGCGCCCAGGTCGGAAGTCGACTTTAAAATTTCAAATCACCCAAGCCAATTAGCTTGTTGCAGGTGAATAATCGTCCTTATCAAATGTTACTACTGGGTTTTACAAGATTTTTTTTTTATACTTTTTCTGTAATTATAGGAAATCATGAAAGGAAAGATCCATTTTTTACAATTACCTCCAAATGCCCATGAACAAGTGAGATTTAATAAATAAAAAATAGGGTATTAATTTTTAACATTTGTTGTCCTTTAATTGATGGACAACATGTATCTAAGAACTGATGACTCGGTCCTTTATGCAAGAAGAAATGTGTACGTGTGTATCTCGTTTTTCTTAATAAAGGTATACAACGTTCTAGCATAGGATACATTGTGGTGACACTTCTACGAGCGTACGCACACCGCACACCGGGAGGCTCTATGGCTTTATTTTGCAAAATGTAGAAAAGACAAGCTGATCTTAAATCGCCATTGGCCAAATTGCAGCTGGACTCGCATGAAGAGGAATCGGCACCGTAAATCATTGCGTTAGGCCTCAGTAAAATTAAGTGACGTTTTTAAACTTCTAACTGTGTCACGTGACCGACCCCATCCATCCACCAAAAGTCATCTGGCCATGGATAATTAGTGCCACCCGTGCGAAGATGGAGCGGGTCGCTGGTTTTAAATATATTTACTTTTTATTCATGTCGGAAACAAAATTTCGTGCACTTTTAGATTTTTCGAATTCTTGTTAATTGTTTATTAGACAACAGATTTTTATTTTATGGATGTAAAATGTTACATTATAACAACAAACATTAAATTAAAGTTACACAACAAATTTTAATGAGTGTACATAAAAAATCTTACATTTACGTTTATTCGCGCTTGCACACATACTGGTTTATTCGCTTTGTCGGTATAATTTGAGTTTCTTAATAAAGTAACAGAAACCTTAATTTAAACTTAATTTAATACAAACATAATCAACGGAAAGTTCGAATGAATTTGATATATTAATCAACAGCACTGCAAGGTATCAAATAGTTTTAAAACTATGCGTAATATGGACAATGAAGCGATATACATTGTTGAAGAGGTTTTAATATATGTACTTAATAAAGAAGTAATTAACTCCTACTCTTACGGCAAATAATATAAAGTTCTAGTCACACTACTCTCTACATCGTTCACTTTTTTGCAATAAGCGCTTTGAAGGAGCAAAATCGCAAAAATATCAAGAAGGCAAATATTTTTTCTGCCAAAGTTGGATCAGTCAGTCTTATGATAATTTTCATCATCAAAGGACGCAGTCGCGATTTTGTTCGCACCGCTCACTTTCAGTGCTTATAGGCTTTCTGTAGATCTACAGTTAAAGTTAAAAGCACAAAATCACGAGCAAGAGCAATAAGTCGAGGCGTGTTCGAACGACGACTACGACGGCGGGCGACAGTTATTTGCGTCGCGTAATTGAAGGCCGTGACTAAGGGGCATCCGGCGCGCGGCTGCTCACGCGCAGCACGATAAGCTGTAAACACGTCGTGGCGCTCACTACTGCAGGTCGCTGTCGGTGCAGGCGTGCGGTCTTACATAGGTTTAGTGATATAGATCGGCGGGCGCCGTATTTACTTGCTAATTTAGAATTAAATTACAATACCTTGAAAGATATCCGCGTAATATTAATTCGTTTCAATATTATATAAAATTTTCGTCCCACTTAAAAGATAAGAGAAAAATGAGGCTCCCTTCTGTTCGTTATTTTGTAGTAACGATAATCTAAACATACTAAGTTTTGGTATGAGCTTAAATTATTTTTTTCTGTAGCTATTCTTTGTATACGTAAACTTCCCAAATAACAGTTAATGTACATGTGCAGTTAAGGTTCTGTACTTAAAAAGAAAAAAATATTCTTATAGTAAAGTTTGTTGTCCGTTCGTCTGTCTACTTGTCTGTCTGTCGATTTGTCTGTCAAACCATTTTTCGAAGGAATATTAAAGCAACATCAAATTGAAATTAATGAAAAATACTAAGTATACGGTTCCTGAGACGTGTAAAAAATTTAAGATGGCTCTAGAAAATTGCAGTACCTTAAAATCCACACAAAATGTCACCACACATTCTAATACTCGAGAACACATTTATCAAAATATTGATCAAATGTGGAATTTCATGAAAGGCAAGAGTTTATAGTACAAACAAACGGACTAATGAACTATTTCAAACTTACACGAGTCAGTATACATCGTGCACGCTCGATGATCCGACTGAGACTATCGAGCGTGCACGATGCTTGAGATGATATCGATGTATGAGATTGATAGATAAGAGAATATTTTTCAATTTTCCGCTATAAATATTTAATATTTATAAAAAATATTTAAGATTTTCATGAATTTGGAAAATAAACCGATAACCTACCAAAAACGGTATGAAAATCTGGCAAATATCTTTCTGGCTCTTGATTGATGAAATATATATACATAAAATGAAATTTGTACGGAACCCTCACGACGCTAATTTTACTCAATTTGTCCTTTTTTTTTAAATACGTTCTTACATTTACAACATTACTTTTGATGTTCGCATTCATTTATATATTACAAATGTTTGTTTCGTCTCAATACTTTCCTTTGTAAATGAATATATAATCGCCGAGCCTATTGTAGCTTTGAAGGTAGTACAATAAAAGCATGACATAATTTTATTAAATTAATTGACTAAACGATCACATTGTGTAATCAAACAGTAGATATACATGTAGGCCATATAGGGTTCCGTTTCAGTACGTATCTGAGAATTTTCTATTAAATGAAAATATAAATGAGTAAGAGGGCTCACTCATTCATATTTCTGAAATAGAGAGAATGATAATGGGTCCTCACACACGACACGACCGCGGAAGCCTTTCCATGGCTCACATATTTCAATACACAACAGACACCTCTCCTTTTGTTTTTGGATTATTAAAATAACGTCTTCCAAATGTATATGTTCAAACAATAAAGTCTTATTTAGCTAAATCTTACGTGTAGTAAGCAATTCATTTATGTGCAATGGAGAATTTGCGCTTAAACTAACATGACAAATCATGGTGATAATTAAATAATAATATTTGTGCATCTGTATTTGCAAATATAATCTGCAATAAGTTTATCATTTTTTACGTGTCATCATGTCAATTGCGAGTCACATAAATAGGAAGTTATTTCCAACACCACCCGTGTGGAGTGACGTCATTTCACAATTTAAATTAGTTATAGTCATGTAATACCAGCTTAAATAATATTCCGATGTATAAATTATCTTATAATTAAACTACATCAATATCGGTTCAATAGTTTTTTCGCGAGAAAGTAACAAACATTCATCATCTTTATAAACTTCGCGTTCGTAATGTTATCACTAGAAAAATAAAATGTGCATGTTCCCCATCAACCGGAAATACAAGTTTGATGGTTGTATTTCCATTTGAGATTTAAAAATTAGTAATTTTCGAATTCATGTTTTAAACTGTGGGAAAAATTTTGGGTTTTTAGTGTATCACTGGAATTATAGAATATAGATACCACGCTGCTATGGGATTGAGTCTCGCAAGATTACTATCATACAGCTTATAGTTATTGACTTACGAGTCAATAGCCCTTATGCAGTTGTTAGATAAAAATTGGCTTCGACCCCGACCAGCCGTCGCACAATCTTCCCATAGCGTTTGCATTGTGGATCAGCTGGCAGGTAGCATTTCTCGTAAAAATTATCTTTTTTAATAAATATTTATTTTTGGTTACTAATATTATTGAATTCAAATCTTAGCGTACCTCAATTATATTTTGATATTTATGAAATACAATTATGAAAAACCCTGGCAAAATTTTAAATTCGATTTAATAATCTGACTTTGTACTTTTTAAAATCAATAAATACTGATTGCTAAGGTATTAAAATTACAAAGTTCCTCAGGGATATTTAAAAAAAAACTTGCAAAACGGTTGACCCTGCAGGCGATCCCTAAAGTTTTCCGCTCAGATATTTATCGATGTGTCTTTAAGCTTCTCGTGTTATAAATATTGTCTGAGTGTTTGAGCTTAAAAATTCTAAACGGTTGACACTGCAAGCTATCATTAAAATTTCTTACTACTTTCGAGTTCAAAGCGTTCAAAAATAAAGTAGCAATAAATTATTGAGTTTATTAAGCTAAAAGAGTTTAGTACTTTTTCAAGTATTTCGAGCTTAAATATATAATTTTAATATACTTTGAGCTCTTGGAGTTTGTGACGGATCGGGCGCACCCGTATGGAACGTTTAACGGCCCGTTTTTGGTTTTGCTCATCGCTTGATTATTTCGCAGGAGCGGCGCCTCTCCAACTTAGGTCGTCGAAATAATACCTCTGAACACTAAGTGCCCAGAGAGGTGCAGAGCTTCAGTTCAGATATACCGACACGTATATTACGTATTATAGTGGACTGTAGACTAAGTGCAGTAGTACAGGGCAGTGCAGTACTACACTGATGCAGGCCGAATGCAGTACACAGCTGCATTCTTATACTGTTTTTTACTATTCTCGGATTCGTCCTTCAGAAAGCGACCAATTAGATGGGTCGAATTGAGACCAATTAAATCAAAGCGGTCTATTCGTTCGTGGGTCTTCCACACCCTATTTGCGGGTGCGGGTGCGGGACGGAGGACTTATGTTGCCTCATGCCCGGGCGCCTTCTCGTCGGGGATACGACCCTGACGGTCCAGTGGTGATAGCCCCATTTCAGGGGTGCAAACTTGAAGATTTCCCGAGACAGCCGGAGATCAAGAGGAGTTGGTACACAGTGGGTACACCGACATCGTCCTCGACCGTCACGGCCATCTCTGGGAGTGATGGTGAAGTGGTGGGTCGCCGACCCTTAAAAGGCTCTCTACGCACCCGAGGCGGTGCGAAGTGTGGGGAAAGGACGCGGCGCGACGATGCGTGTAGCGCTGATGGACGCGCTACGGATACCCGGAGCTACGCGAGCTCACGACAGGCGGAACGTGGGCGGCGCTTTCCCGGAAACTATATTGCTATGACAACGGCGTTTCGTGTGTCGTTACGTATGACGTATGATGTTTCAAACGAAGATCAGAATTAAAATTCCTTTTTCGGCACCCACGCCGGAGCAACTGTTTATGTGCGCGGCCACTCGACGCGCGAACGACGCTCGTAGCTAATCCGCTTCTGGACGCTCGAACGTCAGGACAGTTCACATGCAGCGACCGACAGGTCTTCATTCTTCAAACGACGACGACGACGCTCTTTAAATCCGGCTCGAAGTCGACCAATGTGGAGGACGTACCAAACGGGTTTCACCTTCTGCGGTGGGCTGCTTCCCTTCTTCTTCTAGCTTTTTCTCCGTCGGATGGCTCGTCCCCCATGACCCGTCGTCGGCGTCCGCCTGTGCCCTCGCCGCTGTGCCGTCTGTGCCCTCGACCATGCCTGCCTGCTTTGACATCGATTCCGGGCCGTACCGTAACGGACGCTGCTATCTGGCGCTCGCTCGTGGGGCTTCTACACCCTTAGCTGTGGGTGCAGGTACGGGACGGAGGACTTACTGTTGCCTCATGTCCGGGCGTCTTCTCGTCGGGGATACGACCCCGACGGTCCTTGTGGTTGTGGTTCCCTTCACGGGAATCCAGTCAGACATCTAGTTCTCGCAGGTTCTGCTTCACTATTTGGGAGGAGACGTTTTAGTAATTTCTCTAGGGAGCGGTCGGCCGCTCGGCGACCTCTCGTGCGTCGGCGCGATGTTCCGGAGGATTTCATGTGGGCCTTGATCAGCGAAGTCGAACATCCGGCGGGCAATGCGCCGGATGAATTCCTCTACGGTCTCGATACGGAGGTCGCGAGCGATAACGTCATTTAATACATACCGACCCGCTCCCACGATCATCCGTAGGGCGATGCTCTGCTGGGCTTGGATCCTCTTCCTCCGTGATATGGAGCAGAGTGCGTACCATGCTGGTGCCGCATATGTTAACCGGGAACGTATGTAGCCCTTATATAGGGCGAGTTTGGCCCTGAGCGGCAGGTGCGATCGGAGCACTGGGCGCAGCATGCTCCGCGCGGCTCTGCTCTGGTGGATAACTTGTTCCACTTGAGCGGCCATGCGCATGGAGCGGTCAATCTGTACACCCAGGTATCGCACCTTTGTCTGCCATTCAACATCCTGTCCCCGGAGTCTTAATTTCGGTGGCATGGTACGCTGCTGGCCGGTCAGTATGGCGGCCGTCTTCGTAACTTTACGGCGACTCGCCATTTGTCCAGCCATTCTGGCAATAGGTCGAGGACCCTCTGGATTTTGGCCGCAGCCAGGTCAGCCCGACGGGATGATGCGAAGTACGCACTGTCGTCAGCGCATAGCGCGAGTACGACGTCCTCTTCCCAGTCCTGTAGTTGACCTGCGAGAGTGGGGATATCGTCCGTGTAAACTCCGTACAGGCACGGAGACAGACAGCTGCCTTGCGGCACTCCGGCGTGGATGGGTCGTGGATCAGAGGTTGAGTCCTCGACTGCAACGAAGAAACTGCGACCTTCCAGGAACGACGCTACTGTCCGTACGAGTGCAGGCGGGATTTGTGTATTTAATAGTTTGAACACCAACCCGGGGTGCCACACTCGGTCGAACGCCTTCTCGATGTCGAGAAAGACACCGACGGTACGACGACCCCGGTTGTGCTCGGCGGCCATGTGGTGGAGGACTCTTGCCAGCTGGAGCGTAGTGGAGTGCCCGCTGCGAAACCCAAACTGCTCCTGTCTTGGAATCAGATGGCGAAGAAGGCGTCGCAGCGCGATACGCTCAAACAGCTTTGCGATGTGGGACAGCAGCGTGATTGGTCGTTGGCTCGTTGCGAGTCGAGGGTCCTTGCCTGCTTTCGGTATGGCGATGACACGGCCCATCTTCCAATTCTTCGGAAAGTGTCCGGTCCTGAGTATGCCGTTGAATAGCCTGGTCATCGCTACCATGGCCCTTCTAGGCAGCTGTCTTATGGCAGCAGTCGGGATCCCGTCTGGTCCCGGAGCCTTCCGTTTCGGCAGTCGGGAAATCATCTTGCCAGTCTCGGCCGGGGAAACAAAATAGTCTCCTGGCAAGGGCGGCACCGGGGCCATCAGGAATTCTTCCACCCGGCGTTCCACCTGCACGTGGTGCGATGCCGCCTCTGGTGTGTCCGATGGCGTATGTGGCGTGAACTGTTCCTCCAGGTGCTCTGCCAGAATCTCCGCTCGTTCTTTTGCGGCATATCGGCGTGCCTCTGTCTTGTCGAACAGGGGGCATACCGGAGCTGGTGATCTAGTCAGGCGGCGGCATAGTAGATGGAGCGATTTCCAGTCCTCGCCAGCCTGTTCTATCGTCTCTTCCCAGGCGGCGCCCCTGAACGTCCATACCGCTTGCCGCAGATTTTGTGTGATATGATTTAATTCACGCTTGATACGTGGACATCGCGTTCTCGCCCACAACTTTTGAAGGTTGTGTTTCTTCTGGAGCGCAAGTTTCAGATGTGGTGGGAGATCCCATCGGCGACTTTTCTGTGCTGGGAGGCGTGTGGTCGCCGCACTGTATGCAGCTTGCACTTCTTCAGTGAGGCGTTGAGCGGCAGTGTCGACTTCCTCCGGGCAGGAGAAGGATTTACAGATGTGGAGCTCCTCCAGCGCACTCCTAAACGCGTCCCAGTCGGTGCGATGAGTTGGAGGGCGGGCGGGGGTCATGTGGGCTGTGGTACCAAGCGTGATCAATATCGGGAGGTGCTGCGTGTCCATATCGTATAGCACCTCCACATAGATCGGATACGGGAGCTGATGGCAGAGCACGACATCCAGCACGTCTGCTCTAAATCGGGGTTTAGTCGGGATGTGTGATGGTGTGTCCGGTCCTATGACCTCATACTCATGCTGCTCAGAGTCCTGCAGCAGTTGTCGACCGGCCGGCGAGATGACTCTCGAGCCCCAGGCAGTGTGCTTGGTGTTGAGGTCACCCGCCAGGATAGTCGGGGTGCTGTCGTCGAAGATCGTGTGGACGTCGGAGTAACAGAAGTGGGAGCCGGGGGGGCGGTAGGCCGCAAACAGACGTAAGTCCACTCCGGCCGCACCCACCCTCACCCCTATAGATCTCGTATTGGTGAAGTCCGGCTGCTCCAGTCCTCCGTGGACGATGTCTCTGCGTACCAGTACCGCGGTGCCCCGAAAAGCGATCCCGCGGGGCGATACCTCGTCCCGGCGGTACACAAAGAAGTTGGGCAGCCGGAGTTGTTGTTTGGGTCGGAGTTTTGTCTCGCCCAGGAGGACAATGTGTATGTCTTGCGACTGGACGAGCGTGCGTAGATCTGGTAATTTGCCTGAGATACCACCGGCGTTCCAATAAATTATTCGGAGGTCAGCCGGTGTGCGACGGGGTCGAAAGTAGTACCTGTAGCAGCGCCGTGACCGGATCCTGGCCGGTCAGTACTGCCCGCAAGGCCTCCATCATCCGCGCCTGCACCCAGGTGAGTGGCACTAGTTGTTGGGGGCCATGGGTCACCCGGGCCGGAGGTCGCGCGAAGGTCAATTATCTGGCGCCCGTGAACGACTACCATCAGCGGTCGGCGGCTCTACCGTCATGAGGGCCGCCGATGTCTATGTCACGTAATCGGCCCTCTGAAATATTACCGAGATACTGAAGTGTATACATTAACATACGTGTTTGATGTATTTCGGAATGTGAAACCCATACAAACTCATATCTTTATTTACGAATCACATTTTTGAAATTCGTCTGTACGAACTGTATAGATTAAAAGTAAGATAGTGAGTATATTCACACCGTGTGTACGTCGGGGTGCGCGCTGGAACGTTTTTATTGCGAACAGATTTATAAAATGTTTGTATATGTAAAATGCTTTTTATTGAATTTTTCACTACTACATTTTTCGAATTTAAATTAAAAATATTTTCATTTCACAGTTATCATTTTGTATGAAATGTAAAATGTCAAATGAAGACTAATTAATTATTTTATTAAGTTTATTCTATTAAATTTGTAATCTATTATATATGTATTAAAAAAAATGTCTCATGTGACAATTTCCACATGGCCCGAGAATTGCTTCCCAGCAATATTTTTGAATGATCTATCCAACGTTACCCCGCAAAACGGGTGCAAAAAGTGATCCCCATTTTAAGTATAGGGGGAAGTGTCTAAAAGTGTTCTGGCGTTTTGTCGGCGTGATAAATGTGTATATCCATACCAAATTACAAATTTTCTGATATTTAAAGTCTCTTAGTTAAGCCGCAGACAGACAGATAGACAGACAGACATATGGATGGACATGGTAAAACTATAAAATATCTTGTTGACTATGGAACCTTAAAAAGCACATCGAGCATGTGACATCGTCATGTTAATGTGCTAGTGAAAATAAGGATAGTGCAACAATATTTGAGTGATGTCAATAATGGTCGACTTGAATGTCGTTGATGTCGTGGGTAGCTATCGGGCCTGAGCGCAACTGCAGTCCGAGCTGGAATCACGACCAGGATTGAAACCGAGATCAGAATTAGAATTTAAATGGAATTAGGAGTAATAGCGCAATTAAAATCGAGGTCGTGTTTGGGATGTTACAGAAACTTTATATTACAATAGAATTGGAATGAGAGCGCTTGATAGCGGAAATGTGGTTGAAACTCTGTCAGGAATTAATATCAAAATTAGAAGCAAAAGTTAAAGCAGGACTATAATATTCATCTGCATTGAGGATCGCATCGACAATACGCTGTAATAATAAATACACTTCATAAGTGAAACCGCATGCAAACGACAGTACAATATTCTTTGCATATATATTTTAAAACCCCGTAGTTTTATCTAGCACTGCTGATTCCCAATATCACTCTAGGTTCTCAATCCTAACTCTCACTTCGACATAAATCAGTTGTTACATATAATGCACAATAATAATGAACTTAAAAGAAGAGACTGCTTTGATTCAGAAAGGAAAATAAATAGGAATTTTGAATACTTATGAAAATCGTTGCTAAAAAGTGACAGATATGTTTAAAATAATAAATAAAACCAAATTAAACTTCTTTTAATCATAGAGACAAAAAAGTAAGTTACATAAGTTTACTGAACTACTTGTTTTTAATTAATTCATTGAAGGTCTAATTTTTCTTAAACCGGCGGGCGAGGTATTAAAGACGATAACCTTTGAAGGACCACTTTAAAACATAAGGTTAATTGAATGAATTTTTAAAATCTACAAAAAAATTATGGGCTTAATTTTTTAATTATAAAATCATTTTTATAGTAAGTCGGGGAAAAAGATTTTTCGTATTTTATAAGCAAAAAGTTGCAGTATAATCTCTTTGGTTGTGCTGTTTTATCTCACTAATTTTGATGCCATTAAATAGATTACAATAAAAAAAAGTAAGAACAGTGTCTCGCCATTTTTCTATTGTTTATCTGACCACCAAAATGAGTGTATCTAACGTAGAAATTCGATACATTTTGAAGTTTTATCACAAAAAAAGGAAAATGCAACACAAACCGCGAAAAAAATGTGACGTTTATGGATCTAATACAGTATCGGTAAGAGTAGCATAAAACTGGTTCAAGCCTTTTCAGTCCAGTAATTTTTATGTCAAAGATGAACCTCGTTCCGATCGACTTGTCACAGATAAAGTCGATACTATTTAGAAAATAATAGAACAGGATCGGCACATTAGTTCTTACAATATAGCTGAAATGTTGGGGATTGACCACAAAACAGTTTTGGCCCAAAACGGGATATACAAAAAAGCTCGATACTTGGGTCCCGCACGAGCTCACTGAAAGAAATTTAATGAATCATGTAGTCATTTGTGATTCTCTATTGAAACGCAATGAAACTGAACCGTTATTGAAAATATTGATCACTGATGATAAAAATGAATTACCTGTGACAAAAACTTGCGGAAAAAAATCATGGTCAATAAGCAAACAAGCTTCATAGACTGTAGCGAAACCCGGGCAAACTCGAAATAAGTTGAAGCTATATGTATGGTAGCATCGGAAGGGCATTGTTTATTATGAGCACTTACCACCGGGTAAAACCATCAATTCGGATCTCTACTGCTAACCGCCAACCGAAAAAAAAAACCACCTGGAAAGATCAACAGAAAGGGTGTGGTTTTTCACCACGATAACGCTAGATCACACGCATTTTTAGTCATTCAGCAAATATTGAGGAAGTTTGGTTGGGAAGTGTTAATGCATCCACCATATAGCCCTGACCTTTCACTCTCAGATCTTCACTTACTTCATATAATGAAATTGTTGAGTGTTGTTTTTATGATTTGAAAGCTTATACAACTATGAGTTTACCTTATCTGTCACGTGAATTATCTGGCCATATAAAGCATCAAGTATTTTGGATCGATTAGGGTAAGTAGGTACTAGGTAGGGTACCTACTTAGACACTAATCTGTTGTTTATGAGTAGATAATTACTTTCGACATCAAGTATAATAGAACAAATTCAAGTAAACCCATTTTCACTCATTGTACCGTAATTTAAAAGGAAACTGATATTATTATTATTAGTTTGTATTTAACGTTCAAAGATTTTATTTAGATGTCTCTTTGCCTTTGACGTATAATAATACTATTCATTTTAACAATAAAAAAATGATAAAAATTTGCCAATATTATTTATGTAAGTGAATTTCGACACAATAAAATATAAGGATCGTTACGTCGCCGACTCCGCGCCGTGGCCGCTTGCCGCGGGCAGGGCGGCCTCATCTGACTTTCAGATGTGGCCGCCCTCGCCCGCGGCCGCTCGACCGGCGAGTCGTCCTCGATTTTGCTTATATATACGCTCGACTGCGACCCTCCAGGGGAGGATCCTCCCGCGGTCGTGACGATTCACGACACGAGACGGCGCGCGCGTCGACTTCCGCGGCGGCGTACGTCATCTCGTGGTATTTAGACAGGCGTCCTCGGCGGGCGTGTAGTGTTTGCGCGGCTGAGAGCGGAGCGCCGCTGTTTGTCGACTTAATACGTGCGGCGCGTAAGCGGATCGCTTATTTTCGTGACGGAGTACCTGTTAACTTGTATGTCTTTCATTCAATTTTATTCTAATGCTAGTGCTATATCACGGATGCTGGCGACCCTATGGGCGATTAAACATTACGTACCCGATAACGACACGTCTCACCTTGAAATCTATTATGGTAGTATTAAAAGCAGGTAAATGACAATGGAGTCATAAAGTTAAACCGTTCTTTCACGAATATTTTGTAAAATTGCTTTGAAATTGTTTATAACCGTGAAAGGTAGCAGTAACATTAATAAACCTTATCATTTAATTGTGGGGATCAGAAAACGCGTTCAAATTTAATAAAGAAATTAAATGTCAGTTAAAACACATTCAACTAAAATACTGCTTTTTTATAAAGTAAAAACGCATATGCATAGCCAACACTTGAAGACAGTTAATCGGGCAAGAGACTCTTACCGATAGAACCATCATGGTGTATTCCTGTCGTCACGTATGAGCTGTGGTCATGGTTTGTTTTCGCATTCTACAACTGTCCATACAACAATGGCTCACTTAAAGAATTCGGGAATCCTCTTGCGTTTGCGGATCGCTCTGACGCCTATAAAAACATCGCACGCTGACGCGCGTCGCACCACCCTGGGCTTATAATCGGATGATTCGCCTGACTTGATGATTCTTAAAATTCACTGCTCCAGAATCGTATTAGCGTGCCCACTTATCTCTAAACAGCGTAGTGATTATGCTTATCCGTCACTGACAACACTCATGTTTTATCGATAGACATGGGCTGTCGCCAACATGTTGTCGATATGTTAAAACCATCTAAAAATAAAGATACAGCGATCCGCTACAACTCGTTTGCTGCTCGCCCCCTTATCCAGCACCACTGTAGTTGTGGACGAACCGATAGGAGCCGGTGTGTCACGCTAAAATACCGAAACAGTCACTTTCATTCCCTTATATACGCTGATCTTCAGGGCACTAAACTCCCCTGACTGAAGGCGAGAACCACAGGAAGAACTACTGCTTCGTTGTTCCAAATTCGAATTAGCTGAATCTACAGACATTATAAAGTGTTCAGCCTCGAGAGTGGACGGTACATGAGAGAACATGCATTTTCGGGGAGGATTGTGAACTCAGCATAGAAGAGGTACGAGGAGCTTAAGTTCAAGAAAAGTAAGAATGAATATGTTGACGGTAACTTTTATTAAATGTTATTTTGTTTTTCGACATAGTCGCCTTTTAGCAGCATAATATATTTGGAGCATCCATTAATTACGTGTGGCGCTTGGGGTTTAGGCCGAATATCACCCAATCTTACGGCGATGGAGGGGCTCGACAAATATCACGTAATTTTTTCACAAGAAACAGTGCAATATTAAAAGAAAACAGGATAAAATTTAACATGTTTTTCTACTAAAATGAGGTTAGATACTTGATAATTTTTGATAAATCTCTCGTGAGATTAAGGGAGGAGGCCCAGGCCAATTCTTACCCGGGGGGGGGTCCAAAAATTGCCAAAATCGCATTACGTAATTAATGGATGCCCCCTTTCCTATATTTTTCTAAGCTTAAAACTCGTTAAAAAACTCTTCATCCTGAGCACCTAAAAATTTCTGTGTTGCAACTACTACTCCTTCATCATCATCGAGTCTCTATCCTTTCAGATACTCCTTCAACTTTGGAAATAAACGGAAATCACTAGTGGCAAGGTCAGGTGTATATGGAGGATGGTCAAGTATTTCGAAGTCAGCATCTCGAATTGCAGCTAATATCAACGGCGGACCTGTGAGATGAGGCATTATCTTGAGGGAACAAAAGATTTTGTGCTGGTTTGCCTCGCCGTTTTTTTCAAATTTCCTTATGCATTTTTTTATTTGTTGTGCATACAAAGAGCCCGTAACATCAGCTCCACGATCGACATATTTCATCACGACCACAGCTTTACTGTCTCAGAAGAGGGAGCCCATGAGCTTTCCGGCAAAACGACTCGCCTTAAATTTCTTAGGAGTGGAAGATGATGGTCTTTTCCAAGTCACAAACTGTAGTTTTATTTCTGGTTTGCAATGGTGAAACCATGTTTCATCTATAGTTGTAAATGAAGCTAAAAAACTATCGGTAGCTTGTTGTAACAGTTTCAAAGAAGCTCAAGTAATGTTCGATGTGGTTTGTTTTTGTCGATCGGCAAGTATCCGTGCGGACCTAGCGCACGGATACTTTTTCATCCTCAAATTTTCGTGAAAAATGCTAAGCACACTACCAGTCAAAATCTTTGTTTATTCCGCTATAAAACGTACCGTGACACGACGATCTGGTAAAACAATTTTTTCGTCTTATCATTACTTTGGTTACTACCGTTGTAAGATGATCCGTGCGAGAGTCATCATTGTTGTTTTTCTATGTTTAAATTCAGTCCATTAGCGGACAACTTTAGAATTCGGTGGAACATATTCTCCTAAAGTATCATATAAATCTTGATTATCTCGTTTGGCAGTGAAATTTTTCAAGCACAGATAGGCACACAATAATCGTGAGTAATTCAATTTTTTCTATTTTCAACAATATACTATGACTGACTGCAAATAAAAAACTACCATTTTCAAAAAACCAAAAATATGCAAAAAATTTTCATTTTTTTAGTGTAATCAATGTTCATCTTTACCAGCGAGTATTTAATTTCTTTGTTTTCAAAGAGTTTGTACCTCATTCTCATGTTATATTTTTAATAAAGATATCTGGTTAATCAAGTCAGCTTTTAATTACGTACATATTTTTTACTGTGCAGAAGTTAATATTGCATGCGGAGAAATATAAAGATCGCTAATGAGTGAATTATTTGCTGTAGTAAAATCGAGTTATTAGTTTGTTGAATATGTTCGTTCTATTGTATGAGGTGCTAATCCGCGGAAATCCATAATTAGACGCTTGCCTGCAGCATGCAAGCATGCAATCCACCGCTGACCTTCGATTCTGTTCTTCCACTACGAATCCCTATTCAACGAATTGGATATTGATTCGAGATGATTGACAGATATCGAACACATAAGCAAGTGTTAATTGTTTATTTATCTTAGTCCGCTAATCGTGATATTGTTAAATCTACGTACGTTTCATGCGAACTAGACACATCCTTAGGAAAATACAGACAGTCACATCCTCCAGGGCGTAAGGAGCGTTAAAAGCAACTGACAAATGCGGACCCAACCTCCTATTGTGACAAGCAATAATGCAATACATCAAAGGGTGACGAAAGCACCTCTACTAGCAGTCACAGACAGATTGTTATTTATTTTAAAGGTCATATATATATATATTATATTTTTTAAATAATAATTTTGAAATATTCTCCAAAATTGGACCATAATACGTTAAACATATCTACGTATTTCTTTTGGTCTTTTGATTGTGTTGGATAGATATTGTTCCTTATGACACTTTTTTGCTTTGTATTAATGAGTCCATCAATACATTTTTTACTACACCCGTTTGCCAATTCTATATTATAAATGGTATTTCATTCTATTGAGAAATTATGATTGTTGAGTGGTATGGTGAATAACCGATGATGTATCATAGATCTATATACCGTCAATTTGTGTTGCCATGGATAATAAGAAGAAATGGGTATTATAGTATCTGTGCATGTGGGTTTTCTGTATATTTTAAATATGTCTATTATTTTTTCTAGTTATAGTCAAACCCAAAAAAAAATATTGAATTATTGGTTTTCTTTGCGAGTTTAAAGTGCATTTTGTGATGTATGTTATTAATATAATTTTGAAACAGTTCTAATTCAGTCGAATCACCCAGCTAACATATGATAATATCGTCTACATATCTAAAATAATGGAGGATATTTTTATTATTATTGTTTATTTATTTTCAAATTGATCCATAAAAATTTCGGCCTCTAATAGACTTATAAGTGAATCCATAGCTAGACACTCTTTTCGAATATAAAATTGATTATTATAACGGAAATAATTTTGAGTCATGCACAATCCCGTTAATTTTAAGGTATCGTCTTCCTTGTCTGAATGTAATTTTCGTTTTTTCTAACTCATCTTTTATAATGGTTAAGCATTATCTAATAAGACATTAATAAACAAACTGGCAACATCGAATGAGATCTATGTGATATTATTTAGAAGGACATGTTCAATTTTGTTCACCAGGTCTTAATGATTAATCAAGCTATATTTTGGGTCTAATGAATTTTTTCTTTTATTAATGTATTTAGTTAGTTTATATGTTGGCGCCAGCACATATGATACTACTGGACGGACCGGCTCCCCCTCTTTATGTACGGTAAAGGGAATCCTATAATAATAATGAACAAGTCCGATTAGAATAATAAAATTAATCGAAAAAGAATTCCAAAAATTATAATATTATACCACTAATAAATATATTGCGGAGGTTAAACAAAATTTAGCTTCTTCTAAATTTTTATGAAGTACAGAATCCGAAAAAAAACTTTATGTCGATGAATCCACAGGCCCTAATTTGTATGGTTTACCAAAAGCTTAAAAATTAGAAAAACGATTGATTTTATATGTCATTCCTGATACTTTTTAACAAAAGACTTTGTTTTGTGCCTTTTCTATCTCCTCAATCTCAAATACACAATCTAAGACGTTTTCAGCTCTTCGAGTTCAAACATTTATAATTATTTAAAAAAACGTTATTTATTGTGACGTTATTTAGGTTTTTTTGTGAAACAAATTTTTTGTGAAAAAGTGAGAAAGATTTATCTGAAATATTAACTTTTAATATTTCTTAAAATCTACAGGGTGAAATCTTTTTAAATTTTCGGTAAGTCTAAGTTGAATAGATTTCTTTGAATAACACAAACCGCGTTTCGCTCCGTTAATTCATTTAAAAGTTGTTAAATGTTTATATATATATATATAGTTAAAAATCCTCAAAAATAGTCACGTGAGTTTTGAAACAACAGAATCTTTTAGTTATTCTGCTCCGATCGTTCATCAGCTCTCATGAGCCAGACCTAACGCGCCGCGAACTACACCCCGGGGAGCGCCCCGCCCGCGCCACTGATGAGCACCAGCTCCCGCGCGCGGTCGGCTTTTGGACTGCCGGGAACCGCAATGTGTGCCGGATCTTCAGCATGATGCTCTTCTTATAATATTTATTTAAGTATGTGAATATGTATGTAGGGTTTCCTCGAATGCAGTGAAAGTAAGTTTTCCTCCAGACCGTTCTCGATCGTCCATAAAATGTAATGTCATGTTTCCTGGTAAAGAAGTATGCAGAATGAATAGGTCTTTAATAAATTCGGCGGCATACTAAACGTACTTACGATGTAAAGGAGATCGCCTATTGTGAAAGCGGCACCATTACTGCCGTTAACTAATTTTAATTTCAGTCGGCTAACCGACTAGAATTAAAATTAGTTAATGCCATTAGTCAAGTTTTATTATTTGGGCAAGTGTTTTAACATTTTAAGATGAGTTCATTAATAATTTAGATAAAGCTAGGATCGCACTCCATTCACCATACATTGGTGGTGGCGTCTCGTTGGTTAAGAGGGTCGTTTTCATCGGAACGTGCGGGGCCCAACCCGACTTGGGATCAGGGAATTCACCACTGGGCGTGCTTCGGAGAGCACGAAAGGCTGTGGATCCGGGGGTTTGTGTCATCCCTTTAGTGATAACAGTCGTATTAGTGACAACTGCCTCAACCCGTACTGATCCAGAGTGAGAGATGCAGTACGAGCTTGTGGGCTTTCAAAGACGATCATAATCTTGATACTACAACATTATGTATTGTATGCATTCTAAAACCACTACGAATTTGGATGATAACAATAATAATATAAAAATCATACTGGATGAATGATTTTGGGAGATATCATTAACAAGTAAAGTTTTTATTCAGGTACGTTTAAATAAAATTTATCAAATAAAATAATTAAACATTCATAATTGTTTCATTAAACCAGGTTCATAAGTGTTTTTGGATTTCGTTTATTCTTAAAGACATACCAAAGGGTATGTGAAAAAAGGAATTAAAACGTCTGTTTAATAAACCAGTGTGGGGTGGCTGCTCCGTCAGGACCGATTTGTACCGTTTGATGCAAAATTAATATAAGGCTAAAGACGAGAAACAAAGCTAACATTTTTTTATCTCAAGTAACCACTTGCAATCGTTTTCGGATATCCGAGTAACGATAAAAAATAAAGTCAAGTACAAAACGATACAAAGATAAAGTACAACACGAACAAAAGGCAAAGGAAAAGCAATTAAAAGAAAACCGATGACGGCAAAGAACTGACGGCGGCGAGGCCGAGTTCAGGCGCCCCGCGCCCGAAATAGCCCAATAATTGTTTTAATTGTTTGGATCGAGAATTTATGTTCGCAGCGAAATGTTTATATCTCCCTTGTTCGGTAGTACTATTCCAGTACTTCTGCCGGAAATGAGAAAAAGAAATAATAAAAAGGGACGTAACATTGTCAATTACGTACGGTGACTACTGTTTTATTTTTAGTTTTTTTCTTTTTAATAAAATACACTATTTTTTTTAATGTCTTAAAAAATATATTTTTTAGATGAAGTGTGAATACTATTCAAATATTTATTCAAGCATATTTTAGAGATCGATGTCATTATAAACTTTAACTGACTAACTTTAACTAACTAAATACAATCTACAAGTAAAATATGTTGTAAGTCATAAACACTAACTCTACACGTTTGTTCAAGTGTTGAATTTTATGCCCCTAAAATGTCGTTTATATAATGTTAACATCATTATCAGCGGTGTGTTTCAAACTCTCATTCGCAATAGTTAACTGCTAATTGATAAAGACTAAGCATGTTAAAATATTGGTGATGTTAGAGATTTTGGCAATTGTAAATTTAATTTAATATCACAAATGTCAATATTTTTGAGCCTAATTTAATCAACTGCCGATTGCGAAATTCCAGCAACGTATTTTAACGTGTTTAGTTTTTAACTTTAACAGTTAGCAGTTAATTATTTCAAATTAAAGTTTGAAGCACACCGTGTACGTGTTTTTAATTCTGAAACAGCAGCGAGGACGCAATCCACGCGGCGCGCAGACACGCTGCTCGATTACTTTGTTTTGTGCCGAGGATTCCTAAGGGTCGATTCATTTTGCGGTCGGTTCGTGTATTTACAGTACGCGGCGCGCGATCGAGTAATGAATCCTCTGAAGTACGTTCGTACAAAAAGTTGTTATACGAACTTTCAATTCTCCACTCGTCCCTATTTCTTATCGCGACTCTTTTAAAACTATTTGTTTTTTTCGCTGTTATTGCCGTGATCTGACGTTGGCCGTTCGCCTTTTCTCAGATGAACTCGAAATATTATATTTCCGAAGAAGAAATGTAGTCGTTTGCGTCACATCATCATTGTGTTCACAAACAAGTATTTCCATTGAAATAGTTTATAAATAATTTTTCCTAATATTCGGGAGGAAAAATTATAATCGGACCTTTTGAAGATTGAATGATTGATTGAAGGTCCCATAAAATTCCGTTTTCAAATCTTGATTTGCGTATTTAATTATTTGTATAAAAAAGGTTTTAGTTGTATCTCATTATAACTATTATTTATAGAATTTTTGTGCATAATATTCTCAAATATAAATAGTAATTTGCTAATCTAGGTAGGTTTTCGAAGATGCTGTGCGGAAAGATTATTGCTGACTTCGCTATGTCCTTTAATCCTGATTATTTTTAATGGATAAGATTATGTCACCGTCATTTGTCAGCGACGAGCAGTCAGCGTATCGGTCGGCCCAAACGGTACGGCAGTCTGAAATATATCGGTCGTTATCAAACGCGTCGGCGAAGGCGGGGGCGTGTGTGTAGCGGGCGCGGGCCGGCGCGGCGGGCGCGGGGCGGCTGTAATTACAGACACTTGTGCCGCGCCGCAAATTGTCCTCCGACGGGCGCCACACGCGCCATCCCGCGCTCGGTGCAAATTATGGTCCGTAGAATTAACTAACGACTGTCGAGCGTCGGCGTCGGCGACGTGCGGGTCGAGTCTAAAGGACGGACGTCGTGTTCCCACGCACGAGCTCGGGCGTAGAGCAGTGGGGAGCCAAAACTATTATTTTGAAATGGTCAGAGGTATAATCGCGACGCCTTATTCGGTCATAGTATGATATGTAGATTTATCAATTTTTCTCGTTACATTTATAGGAAACGCGATATTGATGTATATCTGTATAATGAATGAAACAAATATATTGAAATTTTGTAAAATTTACTCTCCAAGGAGGTGAGAAGAGTTGCAAAAATTTTTATTTTGGGTATTGTGTTGTGTGAGGTTTAATCGATCGTCAGCTTAGGCACGCCTTCCCACGACGTTTTTACGTCAGATTGGGGGATTTGGACAATAAATCCTCCAGACTCCTCCAATTGAAGAATGCTAAAAACCGTCATCACCAACGCCATAACAACGTCCTAGACCAATGGCTAAACGTGTTCTCTGAAGTACGGAGCATGTGGTTTGATGCATGATACGACTTAAAAATTGATTCGCCAATTCGCGCGTGATCAAGTTCGAACCCGGTATCTTCTGGTTGGAGGGCAACGCTCATAAGCACTGAGTTACCGGCGGGGTTAAAGTTTGTGTGGGAGTTCATAATATTTTCATATTAGAGTGTAAGGATGTACACTTTGCACGGATTGGGCTCAATTTCCTTTTTATAAACATCGTTTTAAACGTGAATATATTTGATGACAATACCGACCATTACGCGTGAGCGCGGGCGCAAGGTGTTCCACTGTCTGCCGTTACGCCGCGCCGCTTCTTCTAGCGCAGCAGCAGCGCATACGGCACCGTCTGAAGTGAGACAGAGTGAAATTAGTTTCATAATCGAGAGCAACTCTGCGGTCGGAAATTAGTGAAAGACTGGAATGCGAGCTTAAAATGGGATTGGAATCAAAACTTAGGATGAAAGCGGAATTAGAAATGAAAGTAATACTGAATCCGAAACCAAAATTGGGAGCGCGACCGACATGAGAATCGGGACGAGGAACAGCTCGAAAGCAGGACGAGGACTGAATGAACGCAAAAAAGAAAGGAATTTGTTATACATATAGTCATGCGGGCAAAACTGCAGGTGGACAGTGAGCCTAGTACATTTTGATTAGGGAAATCGCATTAACGAATATCTGTAAATCATATCGTACACAAACACATCAAACGCGAGATATGTCGTCTAGAATCTATGACAAACTCGCCTCTGCATTGAGAGCTCATTCAAATAAATAATTCAATGAAAACCAGTGGCGGCGGCGCAGTGCTTTTTTTATATAATTCTGCCTCCGTGGCATGGTGACCACAGTCCTTATTCATCTAACTCATACCGAAGAATCGAAGTCAATTTTCTCTTCTACCCATCTTTTACATACTTGTAGGATGATAGGAGAACATTTATTTCATCTTTATTTATTTTAAAGCAGCCTCGAGAGGATCAGCGCAGAATGGAGGAGGAGGCATGCTTTAAGAGCGATACTGCGCTGGACAGCGTTGAGCATTCCTGTCGCCGGTGCCTAAGTGCACGATGGGTACAGAACGGCGATCAAACCCTATGGGCCGGTAAGACTTCAGATGGGTATAATCGTCCTTGCTCGGCTTCGGGATCACCTTAATGGAAGTTACCTTCCAGGCCCGGGGAAAGTATCCCAGCTCAAGGTATTTGTTCACCATCTTTAGAAACAATATCAGGTGCCGATGATGGTCGTCTGGCATATGCTCGACGTGAACCCGTTAATGCCCGGAGCCTTTAGAGAATAAAACGCTTTAAACACATTCTTAACCTCGGCCCCGCTAAAAGATGGGTCCACCTCGGGCAGAAGTTTATAAAAAATTACTTTACTACTTTTTATATGGAAAATAATGAACCTAATTAGAACACATTCTAAAAACGTTATTGTTTTTGTTGTTTGAAACACGGAACATTGTTGTCACAAACATACCCCGAAGTTACGGGTGGTCGATCATCCCCGTCGGTTCGTCTTCTGCCTTTCGTATGATACGAGTTATCAGCCCGGTCATCAGGGAAACGGGTCTCCGCCAGGAGGGTTTCCAACTCGTCTGGACCTAATACTTATCCCTAGTCGGTTTGAAATAAGACATCTTCTCGGTTTTTCCCGATGACCCTGATGTTTCTCTGATGACCCTGTAGATACCGACCCGCAGGCTCTATCCATCCTGTGTAGAGAATAGCGCTTCCAACTTGCCGTCCGCGTCTCCGCTGTTGCCTTTTTGTAAGCCTCCTTGGCCTGGATGTATTCCCCGACTACATACTCTTGTCTGCTAGGGGCGCGTTTCGGATACGCTGCTTCTTAGTGCACGCATCTCATTTTAGTCCCTCTAACTCAGGATTCCATCAGGGGAGTTTCAATCTTCACTTTGAACTTTTATGTGTAATGGCAGCGTCGTAAGCTTGTCAAATGCATTCGGTGTAGGTCTCGACAATCTCGTTGAGTTCGTCGCACGAGCCCACGGATTTCACCATCTAGACGCTGACGGTTGAGATGGTGAAATCCGTGGGCTGGTGCGACTTCCGTTCATTCAGAGCAGCATCCATCGCTGCTCCGAACTCCAAAAATCAAACTTTTGCAGTATTGTAGACCTGTGTACCAGAAGGAGGCCGAGAATCGCATCGTATCCTCACATTTACGGTGAATGTAACCGCGTTATGGTCCGAGTATATTAAGTCTCGGACCACCTGCCATTCCTCCGCTCTATCCGGTAAAGCGGAGCTGCACGCAGTCACACCCACCACGCTGCTAAAAAGACGATCCCCCCTATACACCTCAAACTTGGGTGTATTGCCCTCTTTTAAGGTGTGCAGCCCCTCAGCATTGAGAAAGTACTAGTTATCAATACCGCGCGCATCATCATGTTCGCTACCCCATTAGTGTCACAGTAGTTAAGAGCGTTGACTCGGATCTAGAGTTCACCGAATTAGATCCTTACCTCGGTTATATTGACCAATATTTTTTTAGCTTAAGCCAAATTAAACCGCACACTCCGTGCCTCGAAGTTCATGTAAGATCGTCGTCTCGGACCTTGTGGTCACGTCGGCGACGGCGGACTCGGACTGGGCCAGCGTGGAGGATACAAAATCCGAGCTGCTCATGTCGATTCAAAAACTCATTGCGAGAGGGCGTGCCGCAGCAATGGACTGATTAAATACAACCTTGGCACAACGTTAAATGCAATTTGTTTTTTCATAAATGCACCGCTGTACGAGTTGCTTGAATAATTATTGTAATCCCAAAGGTGTTGTAGTGGCGGTTTAAGGTATAGTTTTTTGAGCTCAATGTGGTGCGAATCTCACGTTTCTAGAATGTGTTCTAATTAGGTTCATTATTTTCCGTAAAAAAAGTAAGTAGTAAAGTTATTTTTTATAAACGTCATGTTAATACATCTTGCGCTTTTTAATTAAACTGCAGGATTTCACTGATTCACAAGTGAAATCCTTTAAGTATAGCAAGAGTTATTGGACAAATTAGCATCTCACAACAAGTACCACTTCTCTTTTTTTATATAGCATTTTTGAAAATGAGCATGCAAGTAACCGAAGAGTATATGGTTACCGCTATCCATATATCTTCGTAATTTCAGAGAAGTCACCCAGTGCATTGCCGGCTTCTTGAGTAGGACGAGGATATTTCATAAAGGGGAGTATGGTAATATAGAAGGAAAATGGAGTGATGGAAAGGGGAGTGGGCCACCGGAACTTTCACTCGCTGGACGAAAGATAGCGAAAACTGTTGCTTCATGTCTATATTTTGCTATCTAGCATGCTATCGCACTGACTATATATATATATTTGCTATTTAGTGTGTAATTTCACTGACTGAGACGGTCTATTTTCATGCTACAACCAAGTAGATATTAACAATAAATAAAATTTTTATAAGTTTATGGTGTAAAATTAAACGATTATGAATTTTGGAAAAGGTAACTTTTAGTCGTCAAAAGGAAAATACTTAATGCTGTAACCAAGGTAACACCTAACTTTTGTCTCGAGAGACATTGGGGCAAATTAGAAACCTGTTATATAACAAGGAACCCGACGTTCCTCGTCCTTATTTTGATCTATACAATATACTACACGAAGACATTTGGATGCCATCCATGAAGCTAGCCTCGACGATCCAGCATAACCAGATCTGGCATAACTCAAAACTTAGTGCTCTTTATGTACTAATTGATTGCTCTGATGACAACTTTTGTTGTTCTTATAACAATTAAGAAAACGGTGGCGATGTCACTTTTTTTCGGAAATTGACATGGACATAGTCACAAGGCGCCCGACCTGATTTGACGTAGTTTAAAGTTTAGTGCTATTTATGTGCTAATTAAGTGTTCTAATGACGATTTTGTTGCACTTACAACAATTACTGGATTATATACGATGATGAGTGCGATAACCCAAAAAATATTAAACCATTTTCGACGTTGATGTTATGGCCATATTCCACGAAAAATAAAAGAAGAAAACGTAAAATTTAATAGAATTACATTCCTGAATATTTTTTTAAATTGTGTCTTTTGTTCACAAAATCAGGAAGAATAACGTATTTTTATAGGTATAATACAGTAAGTTAATACTTGCGCACTAATAGCACTTGTGAATCGAAATTGAAGTTTGTTCCTGCGATAAGATTTGAACTGCGGTTTGTAGCAGCTTATGGTTTTCCACGTAATTTTTATGAGCATTAAAAACGTTACATAGGATAAAAATCAATCATTTAGAAAGTCTTTGTGTCAAAAAAAAAGGACATAAATTTTTTTGGGTATTTATTTTTTGATTGACAACTTTGAAACTATCGCCTTAGTTATTCCTTAATTATTCCTTAATTATTCCCAGCCAGCAAGGTTCAGCTTGTGAACGTGAACCGTAAAGAGGATGTCTTAATTGATATGTGATTAACCGAAGCACGAACAATTTTTGATTTTTTTTCTTACGTTACCTCATTCTATGAAATTGGTGCGTGTAGTGGTGACTGGCAAACTGGCAAACGACCGGTACCATTGTTTGTTTTGAGCGTGTGTGCGGCCGATAGTTAATCACGCGTTTCATGTCGTCGTTTTATGATTTATTACGTAAATCATTGCTGTGACAATATATTGCCATTTCCTATTATTTCTGTAACAATGTGGAACAGATATTATAACATAAATGTTACGTAATATGTTTTTAGTTGGTAAAACAATATTCGGTCATACTACCTATGAAGTGCTATTTGCGTTCCATACACATATAGATTGTGACTATGTAATTTAACCCGTAAAAGTATTTATTGATTTTTAAAACGTGTGAAACCAAAAAGAAAGCATTTGCAATTAACACATATTGCATTAACTATTGTAATATGTAATATAATTCATCTGATAAACATTTGTAATTAAAAGTTGCTAAAATATAGATACATGATGATCAAAATTATATTTTTGTTGTTCATTTAATGCTTAATAATAAAATAAATAAAAACTTTATTGATAGCAATTAGTAGTTTAAAAATAATTTATAATTAAATAGCAAAAAGCTATAAACATGTACAGTAAAAGCTGGGATTATTCTAATAATATGGATGATAACAATTTATCATATGAAAAAATATTATCATATGTGACGTTTTTGACTATATAATTCTCTTAAATGAATGTTCGATCGCCTGATGCACGCTTAGTACGAAACTAACGATTGAGATTAAGTAGACTAACCGGCAAATAGGAAACCGAAGCAATAAAACACTGTCCCGGAGGCACCGCCTCAGATCGACCTCGTAGCGCCAAACTTCGAGAGGCCTTCGTGGACTTGCAGGCTATTCCCGGCCGTTCACACGACTTACATCGAAATTTAAAATAGTGTCGGGCCGGCGCGCGCGGCCGTGCGGATCGCTTACGAATAACTCGATTAATAAAGTGGGACGTGCCGCTTCGAGGGCGGGGCGGCCGGGGGAGGCGAGCCACATTTACGTACACAAATTGCCTTCTACGAAGTTTTCAGTCTATTTGTTGCATAGCGGTACTGCGAGGGCTAAAAAAACTGTTACTTTATTAATAGGGGAAGCTCGCGGCATCCAAATTTCCCAGATGAGCTCGAGCTTATTTGATATTCAAGAGGTTTTACACGGATTACGGAGGCGTTTGCCGTGACGCCCGCCCGCCGCGCCCGCCCCGCGCGGCCGCCGGAGCAGCGTCGGCGTCGATCCGTACCGGTAATGACTTAAAATAGCGACGGGCCAAAATAAGTTTTGCATATTGAAGCGATGTGTATATGCTTGGCTTCGCATATATGCGTGGCGAGTGTTCCCCGAGATTTTTTTCTCTACTTCAATAGTTTTCCAAGAAATGAAAAGACAATGCGTCCCACTAACATCGATCAATCATTAAAACAATAATTTAAGAGTCGAGTAGTGATCCTTTGAAACATAAGTGCGGTCAATCATCGTAGAAAGTGAACAAGCTTGTGATAATACCATGACCTCAAGTCACGGCGGCGTCGCGGAGCCGCACTACGGATTGTGGCCCGATGGCCGCTGGCGTAGGTCGTGTAGACGTACAGGACGAAATGCTTGTATTATGCCACATTTAATCTCGCCATTGAAAATTGTTGTCACAAAATGTTTTTATAATGTTAACACTAGTAATATTGTATATGTGATACAGAAACTTCACCAATGGACACTGATTAATTGAAGGACTAAAACGAAATGTGGTTATACACACCCTGCTCGAGCGTTGCACACACGGACTCGGCAGCGGATACGTCTTTTGTCTCTTCTTTTAATTTAATTATTATGCTTAAGTTTCATATAACATAAACTTTCAAAAAACCGCCTCCAAAAACAAAAATAGTTGTTTTGTTCTCGACTATCGGAGATCGGAAACAGCGGGTATTGTTTTCTGATACTAGTGGACGTCACGGACTCGTAGACCGTACAACTTTTAGTAAATCCTATATTATATTTTGTTGCTTAATTTATACATTTTAGAACGAAGTTGCTTAACACGTCTTGTATTAGGGATTGACTGTTGGGAATAGTAATATAACAAAAAGCGTTACGTTCTCTCTATTCAATTTTCTTCCTTTCTTGCTTACTATTTAGTTTTTCTTATATAATTCACTATTTTATGTATAATTTTTTATAAGTGAATTTTATTACTAAAATATTCAATGAGACTCTTTTATTTTATTTCTTACTTTGCATTCCTATTAAAAAAAAACTTTGTTCCTTTTTATTATTTTTGTTTGCATTATGTATGTCCGATGACATGACACCATAGCCTATGCCCGACAATCTTAGCCCGCGAGTACCTACCTGCCAGTAAAGAGGTAACGAATAGTAAAACGAAAAAAGTTGAAAAAAGAAACAATATGTAACGTAAACAAGTATCAAAAATAAATGTGGAAATGTACCCAGGAAACATCTTGGGTACAAATCCAGCTAAGTATACAACATGGTGATGGGTTTACAGAAACTCTATAAAAAGTATAAATAATGGAAAATAAAACAGGTTAAAACAATACATAAAATAGATCAAACAAATGGCGATAGCTCCACTGGGAAAGAAAATTCGCTTCTAGACAGCGATACTCGTAGTAGTGGCGCAGCGCCTCTGTCACACAAAGCTCAATCTAGGGATCGCGCCCAACAGAACGATGGGTGGGTCTTTTCTTAGGGTGTATTATCCTCTTCCCTTAGTCGGCAGGTAAATTCCACACCAATTACGAGGTTGCTGAAAGAAAGTTGGGCAATAACAAAATTGTTATAGATGGGCTCGAGCCACTAAGAGAGTTGGCTGTATTTTCAATTTTCAGTAGAATTCTTCGTCTTTTTTTTGAAATCACCTGGGTTTTCTCGGTTGTTTTCGTTTTTCTTCTCTCCTATGATTCTTTGCATTTTTGAGGTTCAACGAACGAAAAAAAGTCAAGAAAAACATTCAAATACCTTATCAAAAAATTTGAATTCTTGACATACAAAAAAAATGGTATAATGGAGTATGGGACATGAGTGAGATATGAACAATAAGTGGGAATAAATATAATAAATTAAATATTTAATGTCACAACGATCTACATTAATATTATATTAATATTTCAGGAAAATGGCTAAAATAGTTTTGATGCGTAACAGTGGTCGTTGTGACGGGGACTTGATACGATACACCAGTTCTCTGCCTCGCTCGGTCGATACTCGGCGGTGCCTGCCAATATATCCTGCGGTCTTTAATTAACCACCCTTTATCGTAGTCAATTGTACTGGGACTATAGTGTTTTGAGGCTTACAAAATCGTCTGTAACTTTGTTGACGACTTTTTAACTGTTTGCTATTGTTATTATCAAAACAAAATGTTTTCTTAAGTGAATGTTTATAGTTATCTAGCAACCAAAACAATTAACATTTATGTTTCTTAAAAAAATGATTTGGATTTTATGGTAGAATTTGACTCTTTTATATGCACCTTCTCTGTATATATAACACGCGGGTAATATTTTACCTACCGGCTTAGATTGGGTGTCATTGAACAGCTCTCTTAAAATAAATTGGGGTTTTCCTATCGTAGCCTTTTTCCAAAGCTCAATTTAAGTAATATATTAAGTGTAAAAGGGCTTGAACTGTGACTTCGTACTCGAATAATTCAACTTTAGCACGTTTAGTGTTATGTCTGAAAACAGTCTTTGTCTAGGAATTTAGTTAAAACTGTGGATGTTGAAAATAAGAGTGTAGGAGTGGAGCCAATTTTGACCAGTACATGTTATCTAGGAATTGATAAGTATAAAACTTTGGATTTTGATGAAATAAGTGTGTAGGATAGTGGATTGCCCGAATATAAATCGGCATTGTCTGTATACTGGAGTCCGCAATGAATTCTTCCATCAATTTTATTGACCAACCAGGATAATTGCTTAAGCGCGACAATGCGATACTACTATACTTGGTATTACCTGGGTTATTATTGCATGGGTATAACACTGTACTGATATATTTCTGCAATAATTAATAAAACCAAAATAAACGTGATTACTTGTGGAACCAAACGTGATTATAATAAATAAATATTATTTCAACAAAAACTGTCCGAGTGAAGTTTAAATAATTACTCTTGTGCTATTTTTTTTTTAATCGAAAGTTCCACGATTGAATCAAATATATTGAAAGAATTATAAAAATAAGTAAACTAACCTAAATCTCTGTGATATGCCAATACGCTTTAGGTAAAATATTAAATGTTTACATTTATAAAAAATAACTATTACTCTACAAGCACTTAATAACAGAGTGTGAGGATTTGATTATGGTCAAATAGAAAAACGGAATAAACCACCGGATATTACTCAAAATCATATGAAAAATTAGTGTATCATTATATCTTCAGCTGAAATGTTATGCCTGGTTCGTAATATACATCTTATATTGACAGATTTAATTCCTGAGAATTCCTGAGAATGATGAGTACTGATTCTTAATCATATTGTTGAAAAAAACAGTAGATTTTTAACAGCTAAAGCTCTCCATATGAATAATAGCCGATATTTTAAAGAACTTGTTATGGAGTATTTAAAGAAATTGTTAATACTATTTCCAAACTGCCTTAAATTTAAGCATCATATACTTCTTCATTACTTTTATTTATTTATGAAATTTGGACCTATTGGAAACATGGAATGCTCTCCCTTTGAACGACTTCATAGACATGGAAAAGTTACACCCAACAATGCGATTTGTCGGATTAATGTCAGTCATGCAATAGCTGTTAAAAATACATTAAGGTTCAACAGTTTAGTGCGAAATTCCAAGAAACAAATCAATTCTTTCACAACTAGTCCAATATCTAAAATTTTAAATATTGAAACTGTTCCAAATTTTCACTTATTTGCACCACATCTTCCTGCTGAAGTCAACAACGTTTCATCTACGTCATTTGTTGAATATATGGGTCATGGATTGATGATAGGCACTATATGGATGATGCCTTCTGAAAACGCACCATTGTTTTATTACATACATAACATATTGTTGGAACCGAATCAAAAATTAATTTTAATTACTACATATATTGATGAATATATTTTTGATGGACACTACCAAGCATATGAAATTACTATAGATAATACAAAATGGTTCTGTTTATTTTATTTAGATTTACAATTTTGTAGTATACTGTAATACTTTTGGCGTATAATAATTAGAAACAAAAATAAATCAAAATCATTGTTAATTTTAATTATATATTCCAGTTTTTCATTTTTTAGCTTTTTACACAATAATATTCAATTACTTTAGCATTACTTCTTATTTTACGATACTTAAATACAAATCTTCAAATATTATTTATCGAACATGACCTATGTATAGTTTATTTCATTAATTTATGTAATATAGTTATTACTCCAATATTAGCATAAGAGACATAACAATACCGGATAGACCTGTCTGCCAGGAGCGTTGCGACGTCGCCAGTCAGTCTCCGTCTGGCCCCCTACTGACGTTGGCGTATCGCTATGACTATTGTCGACATTACTATTCTTATGATAGCTAAATCAACTATTCTTACAATTTTTTATCCTATGAAAATTATCTAAACCATACAGTATTGCGTTCACACCCATAATGACGTAGTGATAATATTCGCAATGTGTTTCTTTCCGTGTATCAACCATGAACTTAATGTTGTTCCATCTTTCGATTTCAGTTTTATCTCTCGTTTTTAATTCCGGTTCTGGTCCGTATCTAGATTCTGTTTTTTTTTTTCAAAATAAACATAATTCCTCCCCAGCCCTGCGTGGACATACAAGAAATTCTTTAATATTGTTACATCAACTATGCTCCCGATTACAGTGCCGTTCTAGTTTCCATACCAAAAACATCCTTACCTTACCCATATTCTTACATAGAAAACACACGTAATGTTGCAAAAGATTTTGTTGTACTTTTGATCCTGATTTCGGTCCTGCTCGTAATTTCGTTTCCGATCCAATATTACCTCAAGCAAGTAAAGTCGCGAGCAACAGTTAATATTTTTATAAATTATAGCATATATGTTATTCTGATGTATAAACCATATTACTGTATATTTCTAGGTAATTCTGTTCATCCGTTAAAGTATAATTGAATAACAAACATTCCAACATTTTAACTTCCATATTTATAATATTAATAGAATTATTACGTAATGACACTATCGGGGTTTCGAGGATTAGGATCTCAAAGATCAGGCAAAATAAAACACAGAAAAACAGAAGGCATATATTCACAAACACAGAATCTCATTAAGTCACTACACAATCACTTAGACGCCTGTGGTTAATCGCACTTTACTTCTAAACACA
This sequence comes from Eumeta japonica, assembly GCA_005406025.1. NCBI lineage: Eukaryota > Metazoa > Arthropoda > Insecta > Lepidoptera > Psychidae > Eumeta > Eumeta japonica. The sequence continues at coordinate 46,431 of BGZK01002045.1, forward strand.
TTGATCGCAGAAATAAAACTCATTCGTCAGTTCTTCGATATACAAACATATCGATTAGCTGTTTAGATTTTTTTTCGAATAAAGTTAATTCAATAACTATGTGGAACAAATAAGTCGTAAACATATCATGTCTGATATAAACAAACAAGATATGTATCACACTCGAAAGTTCCAACCGATGAATGCATTTAAAATAAACATGCGTAGTCAATGAGTCGGTGAGGGAGGCCGGGTGCGATAGGAATTCTTCACATTTATAGGATTCTTGTCTCGAATATATTTTTTCACAGGAGAATTATTGTTTCTTTTAAATTATTTAGCTTACGGGAACTATTTACAATATTAATGTATCGTCGTATAACAAAAAAGTAATAATTTTATCTGTTCGTTACAGGTACCTAAATAACGCCCTACACGAAGACTACGGGTGAGACGCAGATTTAAACAAAATTATTAGAATTAGCATTGAAACGATATACCATACAATTTACGTGTGTAACCATTTTAAAATCTTCGAGGGTTGTTATTTTTATTGCTTGGAGGGGTTCGTTATTGAGTCATATTGTAGAATTATTATTCAGTGACAGTCGTGGGTGTTGCTAGCGCAGGCGCTTAAGCCGCTTAGGCGCTCGCGGGGCCGGCGACGCGCCTCCTCGCCGTCCAATCACTGCGCCGGCGCCCGCCGCGCACGAGCCGGCGGCTGGCCGATCGCCATTCTTATTCTGCGCTCGATGCCGAATCCGACCCCGAATAATTTTATGTACATACCAGCTGAAAATCCGGTTTCGCTCGGGTATAATATAGACTATCACTATGAATGGGCACTTACATTTATTCTTAGATTGGAAACTTTTATTTACCTATTATATTCCGTTATTTAAGGTATAGATTTATGTACGCATACCTTAATCTACATAGATGGTTGTGTAGACGAGAGCTACTATTTATGTGTCCGGAATATGAAAAAGAAACAAAGATATATCATTTAATATGGTTTTATTACTTTCTATTATATTCACCATGATGATCGATTTACTTTTGCATACGCTGAAACCAATTTTTACACTACTTTTTCCATTCTGATTGAGGTATTTCGAAAAACGTTGACTACGAAAATTATTCTTCACGCTTGGGAGTCGTTTCGGCCAACGTGTGACACTTAGCGTTGTCATGATGAAGAATGATTCTGCTTGTCGGTTGTTATTTCTTATTTCTTTAAAACTTCTGGCAAACAAATGGTTGTTTACCACTCCAAAGTGACTGTTTTACGATTTTCTAATGGCACTGTAACCACCTGTCCATTTATTCCAAAAAAAAAACAGACTAACATTTGCTTCAAAGTGTTTTTGGCACGAATCGCTTTTATTGGGTTCGGCTCATCTTAGAACACCCGCAGACCTTGGTAAAACAATGTCTTGGATTTAGATGCATCAAATTGCCGTCCTGTATTTTAAGTATTTTCTTTAGATTCAAATTTTCTTCCAGAAAGAATTTCGGCATTGACGATACCAAATCCGGATTAAATGCTGGTGTGGTAGGAGTTGAACACCACTAAGTCCTTCGATCTTATCCCTCGTAACTTTCACAGTATGTGGTTTAGCATTTTCATGTAAGAATACTCGTTTTTGGTGTTTAAATCTGAATATTTCTGCTACAAATCTCTTATATTCATATTAGACGTTCTCTATATTTCTCGGTAATGACAGTTCGACTGGAATTATTCTTACGAATAATTTTTAATCTTCAAAATTCCACAACATAGGGGCTTTGCGTTCATGTTGGTCATGCAAATCAAAGGGAAATAAATTTTGTTTTCGTTGATTTTCCATAGAAAAAGCGAATTAGTAAATAAACTATAAAATTAGATATTTGGTTCAAAGCAGCACCAAACCAAGCATCTAGTTTCATTACTTATTAATTAAATTACTATTTTTTATGAAAAACCCCAAAAGAAATTCCTTTTTCGTTGATTCTCCTAATCAATATGATAAAATTTCTGATGATTTGAAAATTTAATACTTGAGATTTATTTTTAAAAGATTACAATAAAGATTCAAATTCAATAGTCATTAAATAATGAAAAACAAGGTTTTTTCTTCAGTAATCCAATAATTTAATTTTTTGTCGTTACTCACTGCCCAAAATTTTATTTAATGTATTTTTACTCCATTTGTTTGAACAATTGTTTTTGATTTTGGAAATGTAATCTGTGACAAAAATTATGGTTTTTAATATTTTTTTTTTATTATTTAAAAACACATTTGTTAACTTTTTTTATTCGACATTAATATTAAGCAACGATTTTTTCATTCTTTCCCTTGTTTTTTCATTTTCTGAAAAAATAAAGTTTTCTTTTAATTTTTTATAGCAAATCAAAGGTCATGAGCATGCAAGCCACCAAAAAGCAGTTGGTCACCGCTGTTCATGAACACTCGCAACCTCAGATGGCTACTAGTACGTTGCCAGCATCTTGGACAGGACTAGGATATAACATTTGGGGAGAGAAGAGCGCTCAAGTCGGACGCTAGAAACATGGCTCTACAACAAAATGCGTGTTTATCATCGATGTATAAAAAAGAGAAGATAAACATTCCCGTGCGCAAAAATGGCCGTGGTAAATGAGCGCTAAATCAGACTGTTTAGCTCTCGATGCATTCAGTGTAGTTTCGTTGCACCTTCGGTTATGACGTTGAAGTATTCTATCAAAAAATGCATAAATAATGGTTATAAGCTATGAAAATTAATGATACTTCTTATTTTCAATAAGAAAAATTTAGTTTACTTATGATAGGCGCTCAGCCATGTAATATAATAAGTATATGATATCGAATTTTGTATTTCTTCATTTAAAGTAGCATAAACCGACTGAACAGAAAGAGACCTAAACAACACCGATCTCGTATTTCTTGCGATGTCACATTATTTGGTCGCTTGGCAATAGACTCATTTGTTATAGTAATAGAGTTGCATTTATATTTATTAATTTAATTATACAAATCTTAAAATTACGTACATTAAACCTATACTGAGAAAATTATTATTTATCATATATTAATATGGTTTTTAAATAAACTAGATTTAGGCATTATATTCATAAAAATATGTCAGTTTAATGAATTTTCACATTATTTTATGATTAAATAATAAATAAGATTTGTATTACTTTACTCTATACATCTTATAATTCATCAAGTTTTTTCAAATGTAGTTTCTTGAATATTATAAAAGTAAAGTTTCATATTAAATATAATTTCAAGTGATTATTATATGAAGCTCTATGAATCAAAAAATATCCTATAACTTTTTTTATATATTCGAACAAGAATCAATAGTAAAGATTTAAAATAATGTTAAACCACTGCACCGATATCTTGTTTTAAAACAATTCGTGTCAATTGTAAAAAAAACATGACTTAGTGTCTTCCAGTAGGAAAATGAATGTTACTTGTTCAATTGTTATTTAAATGTGAATCTTATTGTTATTAACATTAAGTTGAAAAGTCTGATGACAAATAATGTGTCTTCCCTTTTTTATGTTTGGGTCTACAAAACGGTATTGTTAAATGTGAGACAGAGATAATATGTACCTCTAAAGCAGTTTTTTGGCGTTAAAATAGTGAGCAAATATGCATCTTCTCTTTTTATACATCATTGTTGTTTATTCAATAAATAAACATTTTGTGGTAAAGCCACGTTGTGGTCGACCTGGCCACACCATGAAGATGAATCGACTCGAACTGTGAAATACTATACACACACAAGTGTGAAGTAACCGCTTCCGCTGTTGAGTTTCGTCCAGTAAGTGAGAGTAACGATAGCCCACTCCCCATCCATCACCCTATTCCCCCCTTTCCCTTCCATCATTTCACTCCCCTCTCCCTAAATATTCTAGTCCTATCTAAGAGGCCGACAACGCACTAGGTACCTCCTCAGAAGTAGCGAGTGTTAATGGGTAGCTTGAACGGTACCGGTAACCACCTGCTTTTTGGTGGCTCGCATGCTCGTTTTGTTCTTTGATCTGCTATAGAAAAAAAAACATTTTTTTAGAAAACGTAGAAACAAGAGAAAGAATAAAAAAAAAATTATTATTAGTGTTGAGTAAAAAAATTTTAATAAAAAAATATGTTTTTAAATAGTAAAAGAAATTCGTAAAAATCATAATTCTTATCAAAGATTTCAAAGATTATATTTCTAAAAAAAATAATTATTTAAACAAATGGAGTAAGAATTATAAAAATGAAATTATTGGCACACTTTAAAAAAAAAAATTTGTATTTATTTTACTACTTTCATCGTTAATAATAAAAATGGAAATTAATTTTTTTTCATTTATTCTATAGGAAACTGTTTTACAACTTTTAAATACAGATCCGAAGAGGGTAAAAAATTTGGTATTTCGTTTGCAAATTATCAGGAATTTTGTTTAAAATTCCAACTTATAAAAAAACCTTAATAACTAATTGCAAAAATAATTTTCGTTCATTCATATATCCTAAAAATACCTGAATTTTATTGTGCCTTAATATTTACATTTAGTATTGAAAACCTAAGTTATTGTTTTACTGGCTGAAGCACTGAGCGCTCTGGAGGAAGATATTCCTCCCACGTTTTTAGTGTTATTTTTGACCTCCAAATTAAAATTACATATACTGATGGTAGAGTTCCGAGATGTAGAACTTTTTTTAGAAAATTTCCAGTTCTTTAATAATATTTTTTTCCGAATATGCGATATATGCAATAGTTTTTAATTGCATTTTTTTTATGCGGAAATTCTACTTTTTCCAAAAATTTGTAAATGGTATTGCATTTCGAATGACGCCTTCGTCAAATTTTCTGAGAAGGCGAAGTGGAATTCGAAAGAACGGCACATGTGACCTCGACTATACGTTTTATGGTCGCGGATAGATTTCGCTCAAGCCTGCCGGCGAAATTATTACAGTAGATTATTTAAAATATATTCATCAACATCCAATATCCGTCCGTGATTCGATCTGTTCATTTTAAAAATAGTTATTAATTTGAAAAAATAAACTTTCCTCGATAACCAATTTTAATAATTGTTCAAACAAATTCCAAATACAACTAATTAGTTGCTTTAGGACAAATCTTAAGTTAAATCACTTGTGTATCTCCAGGAGGAGGAGAGGATCTCCATTTCGATTCGATATTTAACGTTTCATACTCAAGTTTATAGATTATACGTTGTTTTGCCCTGTTTTAGCCAGAACCGACTCCAAAAACCACTAATAAGTTGTTTTTGGTGTTTGTAAATGAAATTATTGAGAATGTTTTTGAAGACGGTTTTTTAACTTCCCGCTAAGAAAATTGAAAATTTTCTAAAATTTTCGGGAAGTTATTGATTTCACCCCATTTTGCATAAATCGAGTTCTCATCAGATCTCGACGTTCTGTGGGTCTAGGAAGCTTCCCTGATCGTCCCTGAGATGATGTCCGTATGTCTATGTGGATGTGTGTGTGTGTGTGTGGATGTATGTAAACCTCTTATAACTTTTAAACGGCTTGACGGAATCGAGCCCATTAAACGGCGTTCTAAAGAGATTCACCAAACTTAAATTTCCTGAAAGTTTGGGTCGATTTAGAGAAATTTTCACAAAACTAAGAAAAAAAATTTTTTAATAGTGATTTTTTTAAGATAACTTTAAAATGGCTTGACTGTTCAATTCCAAAATATAATCAGCTCTTCACCTACTAAAACCACGTCGATTGCCGTAAACCGGGTCAAAATCGGTTGGTTTGTTTGTGATAAATCGTTGTCGAAAGAAATCGAAGAAAACAGTATTTTTGGAATAACTACGAAACGGCTTGACCGATCAATTTCAAATTCTAACCAGCTTTTAACCCTGTAAAAACACGTCGATTACCGCAAACCGGGTCAAAATCGGTTGATTCGTTTGCGAAAAATCGTTGTCGAAAGAAATCGAAACAAATCGTTTTTTTGAAATAACTACGAAACGGATAAAATTAGCGGGAAGTTGCACAGTTAACCTTTAGAGTAAACTGTTTTTCACATTTTTTTATTTCTTTTATTTTATATTTATTGGTAATCAAATATTTATAACTATGTATTTCATTTGGCTACTTTGCATTAGATTCCACGGTTAATAAAATAGGTCAGGCGTCTTCTTTACTCTTGTGCCGAGCAAACCGAAAAGCAGTTCCGATCCCGAGTTTAGTGTCCATCGACAATCACTCCAGGGTCTTTACATTCTTAGTTGGAATGCAAGTACCAAATTATTCGTATACAAATTACATAATATTCAAATTACATCAATTATTGTTATTCTTTTTTATATAAAAATTCTACAATTCTACAATTCATGCACTTCACGTTTTCATTAACTTCTTTATTTAATTAATTCACCCTATTTCTGCTGTTATATCGCTAGAGTTCATATGTGTTCCTGCTAAGATTATCGCATTGGAATTATATAAATGAATGAAAATATGTAGATAGTTTAATGATAAATTTAATTAAAAAAGAATAGAACCACTTCCTTTTGTTGTAGTCGGTTAATGAAAATGAATCTTTCAGGCGGGAAAATGATTATCATTATGAAGTCAAGTTTTTTTAGTCGTGAATTTTTCCGAGGTTGTGCTTTGAGCACGTCGAGGGCGAAAGTTTTGAGGTTGTTTTCTTTAGGCCGAATGTTTTACAGGAAGCTTTTCGTAGTGTACTTCCTTCGGCAAATCGAGGGTACGTGCTGTACTTTTTTTGGCGAATCGAGGCTGCAACTTTTGACATTATACTTCCTCAAATGGGTTGGAGGAGAAATTTACGTTAAAAGTTATTTAGACGGGTCGAAGGTGAAATTTTTATTAAAGATGGTAGTTGTGCGCACACAAAACAAATTAAAACGACAGTTTGAAGTTAGCCGTTAATAACATAGTAATCCGTAACGGAAATTTTCCAGGCTTATATGCCTTAAAAACAATGATATTAGGTTGGCCGCTAAAGAGAGTCAAGTTCATAAATTATGTCTTACGCTGACTGAGATCATTTTTCAGAAATGCACTCTATGATGTGCTAAGATGAGAATGGAGATGTAGGCGCTCAGCGTCAAATTGATAAATATGACTGATAAGGTTTAAATATTATTATATTTTTTTCCAAAAATACTAATCATTTAAGTTTTAAAACATACATTTAGGTATGCAATTGTACATAATAGTCTATCTGAATATTAATCACATTAATTATTTTCTATGTAATTAAATTAATACAATAATATTTTTTATTCCAAAAAGGATGCACTAATATCTTTGTTAATATTCAGTAAGCAATTCTACTTATGTTAAGTATGTTACGTTTTGTATTTTTATCTTTTTTCGCTAAAATAGTGATAAATATCTTCTTAATTCCAGCATATGTGCAATTATAACAAAGTTTTTTTTCTGTCTATCTTAAATTTAATTCACGGTTTGAACTATGAAAATGATACGCAGTCGTCAGACGTCGGACCCCGTCACTAAGACGGTTGTGGTGCACTATAGTAGTACATAAACCGTATAACAATATTACCATCTACGTCATTTTTTGTATAAAATAATTTATTCCTGACACTTCAACGTATAAAATATCCATTTTAACTATGTCCAATAGTGGTCACGCAGGTACACTTGCATTAGTACGACAAAAATAAATATACTGTCTTTACCTATTTCACAACATTTAAAGCTTCGTCCTCCAAAATTAACTAGTTCTTACCCTTTTAAACGCTCGTTCATTATTTAACCGTATATACGCTCTAAGTCGGAGAGACCCTGAATAATTATAATAGATAATTTCATTGGCAAAATCTTGAGTAATATTATGTAATCATTAAGCTATTTGAAAAGAAATATTATTTAATATCACTGCTTAATAATTTTTGTACTGAAACGTTTTAGGTGGCGATCACCTACTTATTTATGCTTAACTGGAGGTTAAGAGTAAAATTTCAAGGGCGCGTTACTTTTGTGCACATTTTCTTCATGAGTGAGATAAATTACACGAGGTCTGCTATTTATGTGTCCGGAGCTGGCCGTAAACAGAACAATATTTAAAAAGTTATTACAACATTTGAAAATTGAACTCGTTGCTTGTAGAATACAGTTTGTTTATCAACATGGATTTAACTCGTGAAAATTTTCGTGTGATGTTTTATTACGATTTTCAGCGTGAGCTAATTGAAAAACAGTGCATCGATCAATTCACTTCACCTTTGGTGGATGAAATGCCGTCGAAAATCACTGTGTATCACCGGTTTAGTGAGTTTAATTGTGGGCGGTTTATGCTCACGGACGAATTTAAAGAAGGTTGCCTTAAATCAGTTGTTGTACCACAGAATATCATCAAAAATTTAGCTGTAAAAAAATTTATTCGCATTGGATCCCGCACAACTTGAGCATTGATCAAAAACGGACTTGTATCGATTGGTGCAAACAAAGCGATAAAAATACAATCATGTGCGTCCAAAGCTGTTTATATTATCTACACAGGTGATCTTGGATCTATGCGTGTGACCCCAAAGCTAAACAACAGTCAACGGTGTAAGTGCTCCGAGATGAGCCGAACCTAACGCAAGTGATTCGTGCCAAAAGCATTTTAAAGCAAACGGTTGCCTGTATTTTTAGTATAGATGGACATGTGATTACAATGCCACTAGAGAATCATAAAACGGTTAATACGTAGTGCTAAACGATCATTTGTTTCCTAGAAGTCTTTGAAGAAATAATAAATAACAACTGATAACGAAGAATCATTCTTCATCATGACAATGCTAGCTCTCACACGTCGACCGAAATAACTCGGTTTTTGGTAGATCAAAAGATCGTATTGATAGGTCATCAGCCGTACAGCCCCGATTTGGCATCCAGCGTTTTCTATTTATACCCAAGCGTGAAGAATAAATTACTTGGTCAACGTTTTTTGAGCCGCAAGGCCGTTAATGCGTTCAAAATGCACGTTTAAGAGATACTTCTATAAGAATGATAAAGTGCCATAAAAATTGGTTTTAGCGTAAGAAAAGTACATCGATCAACATGGCAAATATTTTGAAAAGCAATAAAACCACATTAAATTATACATGTTTATTTATTATTGAATTTCCATACACATAAATAGCAGCCTTCATATAACGTAGGGAGAAAGAGAAAAGCTACACGTCGCGACGCCACGGGAGTGGAGCAAAAGCGGATGACGTATATACAACGACACAAAGCAATGGAATAAGATAGTGCTGCACATGCGTGTATTGTAGACGTTTCAGACGCTATATATAAATAGCTGAGATACTAATTGTTTGCTTGTGTCCGTGAAGAGTTGTTATGTATCCAAGTATATTTAGTGTACTAAAATTTTATAAATAATGACGTTTCTAAATTTAAGAAGTATCACTTCTATCACCGTTCGGTGGTGCACGCACAATTTTTAAAAATTTACTAGGCACTTTTCTTGTATTACAAAGCTTTTATATAAAAAGGTAAAGATGACATATCAGCAAGGTTCTTCGACTGGAGTGAGCCTGAATGCACTAAAAACATCCGAATGTAGGTAAATTCGCCGTTAACCTGAAGTTTTACGCTTCATTAAAAGCTGTCAGAGCACAGCGGGCACAGAATTACAAAGCGAACGTTTACGAGATATCTTTCGAGAACAAAACTCATCCGAATAAGGTTATTGTAGTGGGATTGGCGACGCAACGTTCTCACTGCGATCTAAAAACAGACTGTAAAATTACTCACGGAGTGGCGGTGAAATGGAATTACAAGAGAGAAAGAAAAAAATTATTTTGATAAATATAATTATATTAAATTTATTGTAATACTATTGTACAATCACAAAAAATGCTTTTTCACTCAACATTAATTGTAACAGTGGTCACTACAGCAATGCTGGTTTTCCTCGACACCTAGGGCGTGTTTAGTGTAAATCGAGTCTCATTGCAATCATTTCTACCGTACACGCACTAGTCTCATTGCGATCGAATCGAGAACGGGTGAGCGAACCTCTGAGGTGTGTGAATTGAAATGGAAGTGTTTGCAAGCACAGGAACTGACTGCGCGGATACAGGACACGCACTGCGCCTGTTGCAGGTCGTAGGCGCCACCCGGCTTCGCGGGAACATCGTGTCGAGGTTCGGAAACTGTAGGGTAGTTGCAATGTTGTATGCCCATGATCGACTACCTCTTTACTTAATTGCCACGCGAACACCATGCACGTTAATGGGACTGCGAAAGCGCTCTGCCCAGACCGCAGTTTGAGGAACACCGTAGGAACACGAGTTTCATTTCATCCATCATACCTGCAATTGTATTTTTTTTACTTTCGCTGTGTCCGAGCTGTTGATCGGTGACGTGCCTTCGACGGCACCGTCCCTCGGATGGTGCTAAGGGAAATGTTTACGGACGGCGCCTGGCGTTCCGACTTCGACCCCGAGTGCGCGAAGAAGCTCGGACCGGGCGTTTGATGCGGAGTGCCCTTTTTTATCTGTCGGCTCAGGGGCAATACTTTATTTTACTTCTCATTTCTTTGTACATTAACTTTTCCAGGGGAGATGGATCGAAGCAAAAGCGTCTCGAATCTTACAGAGTCGTACGGTACTATATATAAATTTACTTTTGGAAACAGCCTCAATTTACTTGAGTGAAACATTTTATATTCATAAAGTGTTATTTTCAAATATATATTGACGAGTAACATCACATTAGGAAAAAACTACATTAATTCGCAGAGTAAAATATAAGGTCAAGGGGAAAATTTTTTGTAGTCTATGTACAAATTGAATAGAATTTTTCATCATATTTTGTTTACATTGAATTATAATTGACATATATGTGCCAGTTTATTCAACAAATTGTTGCCATTTTGTAGGTAGTGACATAATTCCATTGCTTTTGGGAATTCTGATCAAAAAACTGCGACAACTAGTTTTGACAATCCTCTCTCGATGTTATCCTAATACTATATAAAGAATTCTGAAGAGACCGAAACAGATGAAAATCTGAGGGTACAAGGTCGGGGTTGTATGGTGGATGCTTTAACATGCTTTCAATATTAGCTGAGTGGCTAAAAATGTGTGTGACAACTTTTTCCGGGGGAAATCATCAGATTTCTCCCACGGTAAACTTCCAAAATTGCACAGGAAATCTCGATCGTATACGTACTAAATGTGATAATATCTCACAAGCAAGGCAATCCGAGATCGTCATAGACGCGAGCGGTCAGCCGCCGGCGCCCGCGCGCCCGCACGCCCTGCGACCCGGCCCCGAGCGGGGCCGCCCGCCCACGGCCCGGACGGCGTTCGCGTTATGAATAAAATTTGAGTTATCGGAGTGCCAGCGCCGCACCGCGATCTGCGATTTAAATATTTAAGGCGTATTTGGCCACGCCGTTATTAGGCGCCCCCGCCCGCGCCCCGCTCGGCCCGACAAATCGGATAATTATCTACGTGCTCGGAGATGTGACCTTGTTTACGTTACTGCCCTATTCGAGACACGCACTAGGTCATTTATATTATATAAGCAAATACATTTCTTAAAAGTGTATTTTGTATGAACTATGTGCTTAAATATTTTTAATTTTACATGATTCATCATTGTACTTATACTGACATAAAAATATGCTTAGTGTAAACGTCGTTGTGAGCATAAATTATCCTGATTTACTTTTTTGTGAAGTTGAAATTTTGCATTTATGTTAAAAATTGATCCTTTTAGATTAAATCGCAAACGCAAAAATAAAATTGCATATCCGGCGCTATCACTACCAGTACATCGATAATTTCTGTCATTTTAACACAATTTTTATATAATAATATAATATATTAAAATTTCTTTCCAATTTCTTTATTCTATTTTAGAGTAATTAATTTAGTAGTCTAGTTACTTTTAGTATTTTTTTTTGTGATTGAAGACTTATTCGTTCAATATTTTTTGCATAGAAAAAAGCATATAGGACAATTTTTGCCTTTTGTGTATATTATACATTAAGTAAATAAACAGCACCGCGCCAGTTTTTCCCGTTGTAGAGTATTATATTTTAATTCCAGTAAGTATAATAAAAGTAATAGTACACATGACCAGAAAAACAAAGAACTTTTATTAATGATTATAGAAACGACCTGTATAATTTTTGTCACATTGTGCAACGTTGCCGCTGCTTGTCCCGCCGCTAACCGTCTTCCGCTCCCATGCCTTCCTTTAGAGCAGAGTTTCCCAACCTTTCTTTTGTTGAGCCTCCCTGGATTTCTAGGAATATTTTATTGCCCCCCTTTCAATCTTACGTTACGAACAAAAACGCACATTATTTTAAAGACTTACATTTATTTTAGTTCAAAATTATACAAAATAAATTTCAAAAAAATTCGAAATGTTTTTTTTATTGATATTTATTATAATCATAATAAACAATATTATTTTATTGCTTAATTTACGCGTCAAATTATTTTTTCTTGCAAAAATGCAAACGTATCGCGCCCCCCTTGATATCTCTCCACGCCCCCCTTGAGAGGCGCGCCCCACTGGTTGGGAACTCTTGCTTGAGAGCAAACTCAATGCGACGCGGAAGCGTACGCGCGTTTCGCTAACGAAAAATCTCGCGATGCGACGTAAATGATAATTCTATTTAGTACCAGTGAATCTTTGGTTATAGTATTAGTGTATCCTCGGTGTGGATACGACTCCGGAGGTAAATAACACTCATCTTGCATTCACGTTGCATTTTAGTTGTGTTTTGACGTCGAAGGTCATTGGCGTGTATACGATTTAGTTACACGTTTTGGCTAAACCGCGCGCCCTGTGAGGTTAACTTATTTTTTGATACCAAATTATTTATGTTTTTGTGAACCAAACTAAATTTTCAAAAAGTGATAATAAAGATTGAATAGGAATATTACGTTCTATTACGGAGACAAGGATGTTGATGAGCGGCGCTATACATTTTAAGTTTAAAAAATTATAAGAACAGTGGTGGACGAAAAAGCGTAGTTGCTCAGTGGTTATGGCTTCGAACCATAAGGCACCGGATTAGATATTGACCATAAGCATATTGACCAATAAATTATTAAATTAAATCAATGCTTGAAGTCAAAGTAAACCGCATAGCAATCGGAAATAAAAAACAAGTAAATATTATTATGTTATATAACATGCTTCTAACAATAACAAGAGTATCATAAACATAATATGCGTTAACATTAATGAGAATCCACACATTTTTACCATTGCCTAGGTAAAACCGATTCACATGGCACAAGAATATTTTAACTAATAAGTAGCTTCTAAAGAAATTTTAGTTCTCTATATTAAATATTAAAACATTTTCAAATAAATGTTGCAATAAATACCTACTGGATGCATTTGGAACTGAGCAAAATATCGATATCCACTCTTAAAAAATAAATTTTTCACAAACGTTGAAATAATATCTAATCGAAATTCCAAATAGGACTTATTACCCTGATTCTAATTTGATACATTACTTAATTTCCAAACTGCGTTTGTTCTACTCGTGTATCTCCTTTTATAATAATTTCTTATAAGCGCCAACATACTATTTAAGTGAAACTCTGAACACGATGTTTCTAACTATATATTACCAAATTTTCCGGATTTGCGAATTTTATATTCTTTAGAACAGATTTTCTAAATATGCTTGAACAATGTCACATACTGAATCTTAAATGACTTTTTGTAACTGACTAGTATGAAAATGAAAAAAGTCTTATAAAATTGGACACCTACTCGATTTTCGAAAATCGAGTTTTCATCAGATATTGACAGTTTAGATATCGACTATTTTCTGAGTGATGTGCGTGCGTGCGTGCGTGCGTTTTGTGTTTCGATGTGAATCAGGATGTTAACGAAAGATATCGTTGAAGAAAAATTTTTCATATAGTATTTTCTAGAATATTTTACAAACTACCAAAAAAATAAAAAATCTAACTAAGACTAAAATTAAAACAAAACTTTGAACCTTGCAAACTTCATCAAAATTGATTTAATCGTTCGAGAGATACCGTCAGCGAAAACATTGAAAGATGGGCTTTTGTTTTAAAATAACTTGGAAACTTCTTGTTAGGTTGATATTTGAGAGTCGGTCATCTTTTTCTGCTTAAAATACCGCTTCAAATGCCGTAAAGTTGGTCAAAATCAAACATCGCGTTCGAAATACGTAGTTGCAAATTTAAAAAAATAGCTATTAGTACTATATTTTTGAGATTGAAAAGTTAGACCAAACACTAAAATTTATCTTCTGAGCCTCACGATTTCAATAATTTACTGTTGCTTTATTTTTGGACGCCTTGAGCTCGAAAGTAATAAAAAGTTTCAGGAATGGCCTTCAGGGTTAACTGTTTTTTTTAATTTTTGAGCTCGAAAAGCTCAAAAACTCATAGACAACTATATTTTTAATTCAAGGAGCTCAACGACACATCGATAAATATCATAACGGGAAATCTTAAGGATAGTCTGCAGGGTCAATCGTTTTTTAGATTTCTTTAAATAATGTATATTGTTTTTCGACATTATGTTATTTTTTATCTCGAAATTTAAGTTTCGTTTTCCAATACTTGAGCTTTATAAACAGTGGACTTTTATTTTCGTCCCTAATTTTGATCTTTTACAAGATCAAATTACGAGAATTATTTTTTTTTATCGAGTGATTAGGCCATTGAAGTAATATTTTGTGTAAGTTTCTTGTTTCTGATTTCAATAGCTTAGGCGTTACGTTGAAGTGTCAGTCAGGACTCGTGCAACTAGGTAATATAGTTTATGGTCGTATTATTATAAAACATTTAATTTTTAATTGTAATTTTTTACGTCTCCATGGACATTTTAGCTTTACAGTAATCAAGCTCACATTTTTTTGAGTTAGAACGTTAATAGAAGCCGGCATCGTAGCGGAAGGGCGCAGAGGTATAACTTCCATGCGAATTACGGCGGTTTGTAACTTCGAATAGCGTTTTCTTGGCAACTTTTTTCAATCTGATTAGATATCTGCCGACGCCGGGGCGGCCGATGTCGCACTCGCCGCTTTCATTTTCGGCCTGAGCGAGTGGCGAAGTTACGAAATGAATTTAGTTTCCAAGACCGAGCGGGTCAGCGCGGAAGGTATGCGTTGGGACGTTACGTGGGTTATACGTCTGATGACGTGCACCCGGCTTAGACGCTCCCCGGCCGGTGCGGCCTCGTGTGAAGAACCGCTTTAAACTCTTACCCATGGACCTGGTGCATCTACTCTACGTGTGCATTTATTAAAAACATGTTCTGCGTTTTTATCTGATTAAATGATGAAGTTTTATCTGAACGTGTAATCTAAAAATCGTAAAAAATCTAGAATAAGGAAAAATCTCGGTCCTATTTTCGATACTAATCGTTTCACTCTTGACTCCGATCTTAGTCGATCTCTTTATTTCTAAAACGGTCTAGATTTAAATAGATCTTTGTCCGTTTCCGATTTCGGACCCTCCCGGTCACGGTTCTCGATTCTGCTCCTCGTTCAACTTGTAATTTCGATTTCTTGTCACAGTTCCAATTTAGATTAAGCCGGGGAAAATGATAGTATGAAAATGAAATTTATACTATATTCACTTCGGAATAAAATAGCTTTCTATCAATGCATGAATTTTTAAAATCTGTAGCCCAAATGAAATGTTAATAGTTTATTTTACTCAAGTTGCTTCTCATTAATGAAATAATTTTAAGGGTCAGTTCAGTAGTTCGATTCAATAGTACAAATATGTAGACAACGTCAGATACGAATGTTAATTTTCTTTTTCAGAAATGTTCCTACTTAAGAGTATAAAATATTGCCTGTTTCATAGTAATTTGATGAATGGCTTAGGCACCAAACAAAATGAACAAAATATATATTTATTTTTCGATTTTTTTTTATTTGTAATAGATATTTCCAAGGTTTTCCCATAGTCACTAAGTCAAGATCCAATGATGAAATCCCAAGGAAACTGAGGGTTGTACTGAAATATTTTGTCACGTATAGAATGTTTGAGCTAAAAGATTCGATCCTGGCTCCTTTTTCTGATCCCGGGATTTCGGGATTTTCTATATATAATCCCGGTATACAAACCATCTAAAAATCATTGTTTTGTTATTCTTATGGTAATTTGGTTACGCTTTAAGCCTGAAAAAAGTAAGTTGATCAACATTATACAGAGTTGTTTCAAAATAAACAAAGTAGACACTTCAGTTTATAATTTATACGTTATAATAAATATTAAATTTTCTAAAAATCAACTTTTTTAACCCATAAGAAATACGTTCTTCTACTTATTTATAGAGATCGAAGTGAATGACTAGATACTTTATGACTTTCTTAAGGGTATTGCGAAAATAAAGTCTAAGAAATAATAAAGCATTGACCGTTTCATCTCCGAGCCTACTTCTCAGTTGTTGCGCATGTATGCAGATGCTGCAAAATCTCGTTGGGATTCGATGGAAGTTGGAGGAGTTGTATAAATATTTATAAGTTTGTTCCAAATCGTAGCCTCGAGTGGAACTTACCTCGAGTAAATTCATTTTCTGCTTAATAATCTTAGAAAAATTTCTTTCACTATGTGGTTGCGTAGATAAAGTTTTCATGCTGTTTTCTATTTTGAGCTAAAGCTTTTCCTTCAATTTTAAATCAGTTTTGCTGGTTGTAGGCGTAGGTTCAATTTGTTTTTTCACTATCATTATCAATATTAAGATTCAGTCCTTCAGTTAAGGAAATAATCTGTTTTTTTATTAGCATCCTGCTTGCTTTTAAAAACAAATCCTTTACATCACCATCCGAATTATTACTCTCAGTTTCAGAATTCGTTTCAGATTCAGTATGAGGTTTTTGTAAGTAATTTAATATGCCCTTTAACTCATTTCTACAACGATCTTTTATGAGCTTTAATATTATTATTCATCTTTAATCTAAAAGCTAAAATTTAACCATTATCTCTTAACTGTTGAAAAAGAAACTTGAAAGTAGCGTCAGCTGTGCACAAATTAGCGTTAGAACGACAAAATGCTTCAAGGGAGAGTTTAACCAAAGCATCATCTTATTTCTGAATTCAAAACCTAATTTCTCAAATTGCACAGGATTATTTAGATCTACAAGCACTTTTTAAATGCTATTTTTGTTAGACCAAAGCGCTCAAAAATTGTGAAGAGAATATTCCTTCTTGTCTCGAATCTTGTAGTAAATGTAATTGTTTTCTATGCGCTTATGTTATATATTTTTGAAGTATAATCTAATTGTTTAAGAATACGCTTTTGAAAATAAGAATTTTTTTACGACCTCTTTAATATTTCAGTTATCTCTCAAATTCTGGCCATTTCTCGTTTCAATAACTAATCCTGATTCTAGAAGTTCATTATCATCTGAATCATCATTGATAGATTCATTTAAAGCGATATCAGTATAACGGCTAAATGGACACCGTATGCAAAATAAAATTTTGTGCTCTGCATTGACAGGTTTTCGAACCTTCACCATAACATTCGGACCACCGGTTACCATTGCCACAGTAACAGTATCTACTGAGATATGAGATTCCGAAAGGCACTTTTTAAGATACAAACACAGGTCTAAACTGTCAATGGTTTATCAATGTGAATAAGTCCTATATTTCAATTTCTTTTATACGAATGAATATTTATATTAGTATTTCTTTTATTATAATTCGATGTCTATTCGTCAAAACCCAAACTGACTCGTTTTCCTTCGTTTTCAATACAGGTAATTCAGCTCTTATTTGTTTCGAATGATTGAGAGATTATTTTGAAGATTAACTTTACCGCTAATGACCAATAATAAACAAATAATGTAAAAAAACAACGATCCCATTATCATTTCTAATGCTGGTTTCAAAGACGGTTTTTGTAAAGTAAAGGAGCTTAAACAATCACATCTGACAAAATCAGTACCTGCTTTTTGTAATGTTTTACAGCGAGACACTCGCTACACACGTGTCATAACAACAACTTCTGGTAAATTAAACCAACTGATATTTATTATGACATTTCAAAGTAAAATAGCTATCTTTCATCAATTGGGACTTGGATTTACTCATTTTCACATTATTATTATATTACCACTCTACGACTTATCGAGGTACCGTGAAAATTATTTGCACAGGACAATTAATTTTATACTTATACATTTTGTAGCCTTATAGTGGTAGCTGTAGGACTAACATTTATGCTACTGGGGAGTTAGAATCCGTCAATAAGTTAGTCCAAAGCGGTCGCGGCCGACGTCGCGCCGGGCCGCGGGCTCTCGGCGAGAGGCGCGCGGCCACGCCGACTCATAAAGCTTAGCGACGCGCGGGAAGTCATATTTCTCCCTTCGCTCTGCTTCCTTCCTAATCGCTTTAATAATAAAGCGTGCGCGGATTACGAACCGATGCGAAAATACGTGTCTGGCGGCGCCGGCGCCTCCGCCCGCGCGCCCCGCGCCGCCCCGGCCGCACCAGACCTCGTTCTAACCCGGCACACGTGGAATAACGCCTGAACGCATTATCGAGATATTGTCTTATAAGATTTATTGGCTCGTATAGATCAAAATTCAATTAGTCTTATTTATTTTTTAATAATTTAGTAATGTGAAAGATGTCTGTGTGTCGCGGTTAAGTTGAAAACTATTATTACTAAGAACTTACCGTGACGTGTCCTCTGCGACCTTCCCTTAGTAAAAGTAACGCTCGCTGATCGCCCTCACTGTGCGCTTCCGGCGGTTCAGTTGGTGAATTCGTCAAAACCGGCGCTCTCGTTCCTTTCTATCGGTCTAGTTCGGGGCTTAGACGCTTTAGTGCTGAGATGTGCATGCTCGTACATATAGTTAGAACAATAAAGTAATAAAGGGCAATGGATGTAACTAAAAATAAATGTTATTTCGACAATAATGGTATGTGAAATTTTAAGGAGGCGTATAAAAAAACTTACATTATAATATGTCCATGCAAAAACCGATAATCTTAAATTAACGCATATGTGATCCTAGATACAATGCGTATCGCAACTAATGCATTTCGGGATACTGCATTAATTGCATCTTATGATTTTTAAAACTTATCATCTTGTTATAGTTCGGCTCTATTCTAAGCAAATACACACCCACGTATCTTTATAAACAGTTAATGCAACCTTTATCGTACAAAAATATTAGCATATATTCGCCCGAACGCAATCCAGAAATCCATTAAATTTCTAAAGGTTTACAACACATTCACGAAAAACACTTTCCAACCAATAGAATTGTTGGAGTGTGCAATCGAAGTGCAACATTTTGCTTGAGCTAGTTAGCTATGACATATTTACCCACCTAAACATATCGATATCGATGTGACTTAAATAGAAATGGGCGAAGGTAGAATTTAGGTAGTAGACAACTCGAGTATGGTGAGTCCGCGGCCGCCGGCCGACGCGAGCGCCGGCGGGGCCGGGGAGCGCTCGGGCCGGGCCGTTCGGAAAAATAAAAATAAAACTTTATTTTCAATCTGAAAAAGGAAAAGGATATTTGGGGAAAATATTAGAGGAAATAAAATGTTTGCGATTGCGGCGCGGCGCCGGCGGGCGCGGCGACAATAACGCCGGGCCTCGATTTGCGGCAATCTCGCGGCGCGGGGCGCGCGGCCCGCGCCTCTGACCCGCCTGCAGCTCTCCGATACAGGTCGAGTGCTTACAAATTATCGCCGCGCCACCGCCGGGACCACTCGTAAAGTATTGCATGCGAAAGTCCATTTTACAAATATTTATAGGTAGGTTTTACTGTATTATAATCCCTTTGATCTTTTGTAGTGATCTCATTATATTAACGTTTTTTTCTGTGCGAGTTTTACAAGTTTGGTACAGATGGTACAGACCATTCACTTTCTATATCACAATTCATCTCATTATTCAATGTTTAAATAAAATATTATTATTATTACGTGTGCAATGTGGCGCAAATCAAACTTCAAAAATCACGGTTTCCAAGGAGCTCAGTTTAAGTTGGAATACTTAAAGACTGTTTTGTGACGTTTGTTATTTAATTATCGTCTTAGTTATTTACGAAAATTATAATTATAAAATGTACGATCTACATAGCACATAACACGACACGAAGGAATGACAAATGGCGTTCGATGGTGCCGTGTATAGAATAATCATCAATGACGTAGCGTGGGTGTTTGTCCGCCCGGGGCCGACCGGAAATTCACCGCTCCCCCGCCCCTAATTTAGTTATTAATTTAAAGCTCAAATATTTTTCTCAACGGAACTAATATACATCGTACAAGTTATTGAAAATCAAGATAAACTACCACTACTTCGGAAGGAACATACATTTATGACAAGAAATTTCGCAAGAAAACCACAAGAACTTTAACTTTTAAAATGTGAGAATACATACTAGACATAACTTTATTAATATTAGGTACATACGACAATAAATAATAATAATTATTAGTATTCGAGTATTTATTTGCCGATTGAGTGTGCTATAGGATATTAAATTATACATAGAGCTCATCACTTAACAACATTAACACGTATTTTAATAAGTCATATTTTTGCGCTAGATTTTGCAGCTATTGGTATTGAACACGAATTTACTCTGTCTACTGAAGTAAACATTGTTCGCTCCAATTGGTTTTCGTACGATAACCCAACATCTACATTTCTGTCGCCAAAAATATGCCTCCTCCTGATTCTTCTTGGAGGTTCAAAAGAAATTTCAAGTTCTTCATACAAACTTTTAGCATATCGTAAAGTGTCGTCCACAAATCCCTCTCGTTTTCTTGTAATACGGTCTGTAAAGCACTTTTTTAACAACGCTTGAAACAGTTTTGTATTACTCATACCGACTTCATTACATTATCATTATAATCGACACAATTTTTTTTGCGGCCTGTTACACGTTTTTTCCTTTTTTGTAATAAAACTTCAAAATGTACTGAATTTCTACGTTAGATTCATTTATTTTGGTGGAATGAAAAACAATAGAAAAATGGTGGGTCACCGTTCTACTTTTTATTTTTTTTAAATGTCATCTGTTTAATGGTTTCAAAACTAGCCACATGCAAACAGCACAACCAAACGAATTTTACTGAAGCTTTTTATTCATGAAATATGAAAAAACTTTTTCCCCGATCTAATATGATTTATAAGTAAAGCAGTAATCAAAATAGAACTTATATCTGATTAAAAATCGTTATAATTTAGATATAGGTTGCCACATTTTCAAATCTCGTTAGTTGAGATGCTAACGAAGGACGATGATTGTACATATAGACTGATCATTATTTTTGTGTGACCCCTATAGCACAAAAGAGTTCTAGGATAAAGTTCAAAGAAGCTGATCTCAATGATTTTTTTTTTCAGACTTGTCTAAGGAAAATTGTTAATAAGATTTATTCATTCTCGTATTATTGCGACTTATGGATAGAGACACAATGGCCCTAACCTTTAATAGAATCTGTGTGTTAGCTAAATTTTAAAATTTCGGTCCATCGCTTCAACATTTGGACAAAAAATGCTAATTGTTTTCTTAGAGCAGAGGTCACGAACGAGAAGTCCCAAGTTCCATGAAATACGCCTAATTTACCCTTTTATTTTAATTATTCCCTAACTTAGACTCCATTATTAATTTTGAATTCAATTTCATAGCTGACTTAACCTATTATCTTTCCATCCATTTTAATCAATTTCTTGATTATCTCGATAAAAATTTGTCTCTTGAGAGCTCCGTGGCACGCACTACATAAGTTGTTGATGTTGTATGAAAATATTAATGGTACAATGAAAATAGTGCAAATGTTACGATAGGAATATTTCTCTTATTTTTTTGTGAAGAGAAGACTACAACACTTCATATATTAGGGTTAGTTCAAATAAAACAAAGTACTTTAAAATTATAGAGAACAAATGGCAATGACTGGTTTTTACTGAGGTATAAAATTCGATTACTCGTAATTAAAATATGGACATTCCAAATTCAATTTTCCCTTAATTGTTTTTCACCAATAAAATTGAAGTAATTCTGTACATCTGAAAGATGGATCTATACCGAGAACTTTTTTTGCAAGATGATTTTATACGATTTTGTATGTTAACTAAAACCAAAAAGATTTTTTGTAAGCTGATGCATAAGAAAAAATTTTGCTAGTGAAAAATTGAATACAGAAGAATAGCTGAATTATGAATAAAAAACTCAGCTTCAGCAGATATCGCGAAATGTGCATGAAATACAACGAAGACATCACGTGAGGAGGATAGTTTCATGTTGGGTACCGCACAATTTAACGAAGGTTGGGGTAGAACGGTGCCGTGGCTGGCAGGAGAACAAAATTTAAAGCAGCTTCGTCTTGCACATTTACGACACCGTTACGGGCGATAAATCATGGATTTATCGGTGTGCTCCAGAAACGAAGTGTCAGTCGACCATGTGGCTGTCTTAAGTGCGCACCCGGTGTTGTCACAGTGTATTATAAAATTGGCTAGTTTCTTTACCTTTTATATTGAAAGGTTTTGATATCAATTCCAATCTTATTCCCACTTTCATATCTGATCCCGGTACTGTTCCTTAATTTCTCCAACCGCTTTTTAATAAATCGAGCACATCCTTATTAGAAGGTCGAGTGTAGGTTTTTCATTTTTCAGACATACTTTTATTGTTCACTGGGTTCTACTTTTTGATAACACGTATAGGTAAATTCTTACTTTTCAGTAATAAATTATGTAATTCAACGAAACTAAAAAACTAAGCATGTGATTTAAACATACAAAAAATAAAGTATAACTAAAAGTAAAGTAAATTTACATAAAAGTAAAGTATAGAAACTACACTTTTGATATCCAATTAAATATTAAAAGTGTACATATAAATAAAAACCTCGATAGTATCACTGTCAGAATGCATTTAGGCCCTGTCCACACACTGAAATATAATTCGCGCGGAAATAAATCTGCACTGCATTGCGGTTCAATTTGTATCAAATCACAGATTTTTTCCGCGCGAATTTTCAATCGCTAGTGCGACTACTCCCATAAAATTCGCGATGTGACAGAATTGTGAGAAAAAAATCGCGCGGTGAAAAATCTCAGTGCGGACAGAGCCTTATACATTTAAAAGATAATTAAAATATGGATGTAAATGTGATTGCAATCATAAACATTAAATAGTCGTATCCATCATATAGATTTGATGGCGATTTTGGTAAATATATTGTCCGCTGTATTTCATTCCGCTTAGCCTTCCATTCGCGACTTCGCACGCGCGGATATACAACGCGTTTTTACATTGATCGATCTGGCTGTCAATCCCAATCTCAGTCCCGCTCTCAGTTCTGGTCCCGATGCCATTCCTATATTTAAAAAATTATACTTGCCTTAGGACATCGCAAATTCGACTCTACACATTCTAGTAGACAAGCCTGTCCAATTTATTAAAGTTTTACAAGATTTTGGAGGAAGTAGCAAAATATTGTAGCGCGTTCGAAAACAAACATCGAGTGAAGATTTGCATGCGCCATACAGAAATGAAAATTATTGAGTTTTCAACATGATCGATGAACGATAGCTCCGCGAAGCAACCTACGTTTTGTGCAGAACGGTGGCTGTGTCTGCGTTGTTTGTGTATGACCGACGGCAAACCTATAAGAAATCCGTGTAAGGAAAGTGAATAAGCTAAGAAAAGTGAATTGAAACCCATCCAATTGCAGGAATACCATGCATATTGCGGCAAGTGTAATTAACTATCCATAATTAAAATTTTGTTCTTGTACATGTACGATAGTAAAAGTTCGCTATGATACAAGAACCATCAAATTAAAATTACCTAACGCAGTACAGTGTATATCGATAGATGCGATCCCTGCGTAGTACGGGTGGAGTGCCCTTGGTAGTATGTGGGCACATACTACATGTGGGCACAGGACATGAACAAATGTGGTGTGGCTAGAAAGATGTAGAGATTACAGTGAATAGTCGGTCATTAGATATTAAGAAATGGTTTTTTCATCCGACCTCAGTAAATTAAAATTATAATTGGTAAATTGGAAAAAAGGATCTGATAGAAGGGGTCGTCATAGGATGTCCTTTAAAAACGTATGTAGATCTAATTATTCATAATAAAAAGGACCAAATTTGTAACTTATGCATCGAACGATTTATGATGAATAAATATCAGAGAAACAAAAAGGAAATGAAGAAAATCATGACAGATATAAATTTATGACTTCTATCTACAGTCAAGGTATGAGCTAATGTTATGTTACGTTACGTTTTACAGTTAAGTAACTTACTGTAGGAATTTTTTTGTGCCCGTTATCGTTATTTGCTTTACATATTAATTGTATTACAATAATTTATATATTTTAAATATTAGTAGTATTTAATTTTATTTATTAATAAAGAAAATAAGAAAGCTAATATACAATTACGTATTTTTTCTTTCGTATCGTAAACAAATATGTTCTATATGAGTATCTGATAGTTTTATATAGTTGTTTTCATACATTAATTCCATAGTCCAGAACTTTGTATATTTCAACATAATTATTTAGAAGAAGTTTTGTTTTTCGTTAAAACTATATTTAAATGAATTTTTTAGGACGGCTAAATAAAAAGATGCCAACATGTCATTATTACCATCTATAATAACAATAAATAAATCTTTTATTATTTATTTTCTGCAATGTTTGTCTGCGAAACATCGCAAAAAGTTTTGGGTGGCGGCCAAAAGGTTTTCTATAATTTTGTAGATTTGGAATTAAAGCTTATGATAGAGTGAAAAGAAATGATCTATAGATAATCCTATCCATGCATGGTGTGAGTAGCGGATTGATACAGGCACCGCAATCCCTTTACAGGGGCTCTAGTGTTTGCGTCAGAATAAATGGGACATACACTGACTTGCTTGACATCCGTAGGAGTGTTTAATGGGGATGTGTAGCTTCACCGTAACTATTCAACCTATTCATGGATAGCTGTCTGCATGATTTTAAATAGTATGAATGTGGACTAAGAATGGATGAGCTCTCTGTCAAATGCCTCCCGTACGCCAACGGCAAAATAATCCTTTCCCTGTCGGCGTACGGGCTGCAGAAGATTGTAAATAAAATGAAAGATTCTGTTAGGAAAAAGGGTATGAAAGTAAATGTCGGTAAGACTAAGGTGATGGTGTTTGAAAGGGGCAAATGTACGACTGAATGCGATATAGTTATTATAGAAGGTTAAAAGAATCTAAAAAGTGAAAGAGTTTGTATACTTGGGTAGTCTGTTTACAAATGATGGTAAACATGACAGAGATATTTAAAGGATGGTGAATGCGGGAAATAAAGTGAATGGGGCCTTGTTCGCTATTATAAATAATAAAAATGTCTCACAACAAGCGCGCTTGGCTATCCATAATGGGGTCTTAATACTTACGATAGTGAAAGCTGGGTATGGCAGAAGATAAATGAAAATAGGAACAAGGCAGTAGAGATGCGATCGCTGCGTTAGTATGTGTGGAGTGTCTCGGAAAGATAGATGTAGAAACTGTGATGTGGTGGTGTGGTTTTGAAGGAAGATGTAGTGACTAGAGTATAAAGAGGTATGATGCGGTGGTTTGCCCTGTGGAAAGGATGAATGAAAATAGACTAAAACAAGTCTAGAGAGCGAATGTGTGTGATGAAAAGGTCGGCAAGAGTTGCCCTAGAAAATCCTATGCAGACCATATTGGTAACATATTAAAAAAGGGCTAAATATTAAGCACCCGTAACCGACGAACTTGCATGAAAAGATTGATGGATGTCAGTGAAGCAAGAAAGATATGCAAAGATCGTGCCATTTGGAAATCTATAGTCTCTGCCCACTTTTCTGGAAAATAGGCGTGAGTTTATATTATTATTATTTTCGTGTAACCAAAAGAAGATAATATATTAATAATCATTATTTTACTTGTTATCTCTTTTATTGTGGAATTTGTCTAATTTTATTTTTAATAATTGTTCAGTAATCTAAGAATTATTTTATATTATTTTTAATTTAATTTTAGTGAATTATTTATAATCATTAAATGAATTTCACTGTATTTTAGATGAGAACCCCTCCATAGAGTAAAGCCCTTCCACATTTTTGTCCATTGCTTTCTATCCCTCGCTTTAGTCTGCTGCATGCATGAATTTCCTACTATAACTATATGTAATATCATCGACCCATCTTCTAGATGGCTTCCGAATTTCGTTTTTTCCTTGGGTCCTCTCCATAACTCGACAGGTCTTATCCATCGGGTGTCCTTTTCTCTGATTGGATGTCTTGTCTATTTTCACTTCAATTTCATACCGTGTAATAAGAAGGCTATTTGTTTAGTTCTCTCTTTTATCTTGAAGTGATGCGTATTTTATATCTCTTTCGGAGTACTGGAGAGATCGTTATTTGACTACTTGACATATTCTAATTTTTTCCTTCAGTTGTTTTGTTTATGTCCCTGTACTTTTTTTTCACAGACAGTGGTATGTCTCCTTCCATTATTTTTTATGTGAGCCCAATGCTTTTGCAATGATATATTTATTCTTCTTGTTATTTCTTTTAAATTGTTGTTCTGTTTGAAAAACATTTCTTTTCAAGGTATTTATGTCTACATATTCGACATTTTTGTTTCCTATTTTTATTGGCTGGTGGTCCATTTCTAATCCAGCTTAAATAATTTATACTGCAATCTAAAACACTTAGCAAATCAGTATTTTGATGGGCGGCTTCCTTCCTCCGGCGTGTGTTTGAAATATTCTAATTTAAATTGTTGAAAAGTACAGAAGTGCACGCGTCATAGTGTTTACATGTAATTTTGATAAAGCACTTCTAATAAATGCTCCAAATTATGAATCGTACAAAAAATTAAAAAATTGCTATCTGGAATATATTATTACAACTACTATCATCCAACTTTTTTGAAACAGATGGTAACGAAAAGAGATTACTACTAGACATCGTCGCTATTTGTGAGAGTCTCCATTTGGTTAATAATTTTTTTATTAATCATAATATGACGACACCGAATTAGACAGCTATTTCCATAAGAAGACTACTTACTGTAGAAATAAAGCTAATAATAAAAAGGCTAAATTAGATTTCTTCGCAACTGATTGTGTTTTTAAGTTTTGTCAATTTTATTAACAGGAACGGTTTTTTAATTTTTTTTTATTATTTTAGTTTCCATCACATTAGCACTTTATTTTACTGAATTAATTTTCATTAAATTGCTTGTTAAATAGTGGACATTTTTATCCATTCTCGTGTACTAACAAGAGTACAATGAAAAAAATAGTTGCGGACAAAATGGTGATAAAAATACTACGAATATAAATCACTAACAAATACCCCACATTATGAGTAGTACGACAGGAGCGTTATCGCATGAAGATCACACGCAGAGCTTCCTGCATTCGGAAAGGAGCATCATGCACCGTACACGCCCCGCAGTGGCGCCTGACGCCGGCCGCTCGGGCGTCGCTCTCGGCCGATGAACGACACGTTTAAGCGAGGCACGGCAAAGTGCACGGGCGCGCCGCTGCAAAAGCGTTAGCTTCTAAGCCCATCGTCCGTTTGTGCTTTGTCGTTTTGTCAGTGCTCGGGCCGTATCCGGAGTGACTCGCATCTATCCATTTCCGTTAACGTAATTTCATACTGTCGCCGAGTATTCATATATTCATAACCGTACAACACTTCATCGCCGTCGCACGAACATCTTAAAACTCGTTAATTAAACATTAAAAACTACAATCACATACAACATCGACTGTGCGGGCGAGGGCATTTTCAAATGCGTCAAGTCAAATTCGAAGTCAAATGGCATATCTAAATATCCATGGCTCACTAGCAGGGAGAGTAGAAACTGGCACTAGGAGCAACTAGTGGCTTTCGGCTTACCGACGAAACGAATCGGCCGCCCCCCCGCCCGCTCGTGCCGCCCCGTGTCTCCGTCGCGGGCTAGTCGAATACGCTCGAGTTCATCTCCAGATTTGTGTTCGGTGTTTCGATAGGCCGGATAACACGGCCGCCATCTGCTGACATTAAACAACGCCACTCCGATCGACATGACATGCGTCACCATATGAAGTTCTCTTCGGAAGTTTGGACGGGGCTTTGAATAAAAAGCGGCCAGTGTACGAGGTCGCCCCGAGCTGCGACATCTGGCAGCCCGATCGCACCGCTCCGGCGTGTCCTCGCGTAGGCGCTCACGCGGACTCGCACTTTTAAATACTTTCGAAAGTGTTTCTTCCGAACATGATTCGACGTTTTATATACCGTGGTGCTTTATGTGCGGATGCTATAGAGGGTCGGCGAGGGTTGCCCTAGAAAATTCTTGCGGGCCAAATTTGTCGCATATTAAAAAAAATCCAAATTTTAAGCACGCGAAACCAGCGAGTTTGATAAGATTCATCGAAGTCAGTAAAGTAAGCGAGATATGTAAAGATCTTATAATATACAATAGAAATCTGCAGTCTCTGCCTACCCTTATGGAAAACGGGCGTGATTTTATGATGAAAAATGTTTGGTGCCTCCTTACTATTTATTTAGAAGCTTCTTCAAATGTACTTCACAATAAAAAAAAAAGCTAAACGAAAACGATTAACGCTTTTGACGATGCCTATGCTGAATATACATATTCAGATTTAAATATACGTAGAGTATATTCAGAACTTTCTTTTTCCATATGTTTGGATAACTCCAACAAATGTTTTTCTTTTTGGATTATAAATTTATGTTATTTTCTTTTCAGCGTATTTTTTTCGAAGTGACACTTCGTTAGGCACGTTAGAGTGATTTCATGCTATAACATCACAGTGAAACGCTCAAGTGACACGGTCGGGTGACGCGATCAAGTTCGCTTGGCTCTTTTCGGCTCGGCCCAGCGGGCCCACGTGTTCCACGCTTTCACACAGCTGATTGCAGCTGATCGCGACTATTTTAGATACGCGCGGATATATTTCAGTGTAAAAATGACGAATGCATGTAAAAGATCCAATAAATAGAATATAGTGGCGAAACTGTCGATTATATCGGTGGTGTCTAATAGTTAAATGGACAAGGTGCTACACAAGTCAACGGTAAATTGATAATTAAAATTTGACTAAACATTACTGCAATATTTTATGCAATAATTTTTAATTGCAATCGATCGCAATACCTGCAATTCATTTTGTTGCAGCTGACAATGAATTTGCCTTTGAAAAGTGGCATTAATTAACGCCAAAAATTTACCTTTTCCTGCCCAGGTAGAAAAAAGAAGGATATGTGCGTGCGTTAGAAGTGGAATGTAAGAGAGATCATCGTGATAAAAATAACCAGCAAACATTGACCCGGGCTAGTAATTAAATTGTGTTCTCATTTTGATTATCGTTATTAATAATAATTTGACATGAAAAGAATCTTGTAATCATGAACTAACAGTATAATCATTTATTTTCTTTTTCATTTTTTAACCCTAAACTCTTTACCTGGTTATTTTGCCAAAGAAGTTTCACTTCACGTCGTTTGTCCGACACATACTGTTTTTATTTTATTATTAACCGTTCGTCATTTGCTTCACAAAGAAAAGGTCCTAGCTGTGTCAAACTTTCATTTATAATTTATATTCTGTTTTTACAACTATTCATTGGTACAAGATCTTAAATTGCTATTGTGCATTGATAAGATATAGATAGTATTAAAGACGTAATATAGACAGGCTTTAATTAGGTTTTTTAGGAATTTGCATTTTAAATATCTAGAGGTTGTATATTAGTTGATTACTTGCTCATTGCATAAAACCAGCTTATATTTTTCTTGTAGCTGCAAAGATTTATCAATTAAAATGCAATTCGAACACGTGATTCGTAGATGATTGCATGTCAATTACAACATAACAAGTTTTGAAGAGAAGACACCGTAAGTTTTCGCCACTTTTCGAAGTTCTGTACTTGACATCTTAACGGAGAATACATTGCTAAGTCGCACATGCAGGAATCAGGACAACGTGTCATAAAATAAATTAGAGCGGGCCGGCGCGCGTGCGGCGGCGCTCTCTCGGCACGCGCCGCCCCTTGACCTTTTGCCTCACGGAGAGATGATTTTTAAAACGAGGTACGCTAACGCAGCTACTTAGCGCAGTATATTTTTAAAGAAACCTTTTTGCCCTCATTTTATTTTAGTACTCCCAAGGCGAAGTCTTAAACTGATTACTTTTCCATCGTCTCCGCTTGTTTTTTAGCGACAAATATTCAGTCTTAACGGGTGCGAGAGGTGAAGGCGGACACCACGACTAGAAGGGAGTCACATCTACTACATCAGTAAATAAGAAAAGCAGTGTTAATGAAATATCGGGTGTAAGGTACACCGCTTTTAGGTATTTCGTTTATCGGTGCATTCTTTTTTAATTATGAAATAAATACACCCGAAGAGATGTATTTAATAGATTAAAAATTTGAATGTCTATCTAAAGTTACAAATTTAATGTATTTATTAAGTAAAAATTTTGCACAAAATGGTTACCATCTCTGAATACTTAGAGGATAAATGGACATAACGAGCTCGATTTCCAACAGGTATGTTTTTCTTGGAATATTTGTATATACGATTGTATTTCTATATAATTTTGGTTTGAAAAGACCTATCCTCAAGTTTTTTATTCGTTGTTCTTAACTGCCTTACGAACGAGTGGTAATTAACAAAAATGTAGTAATGTTAAAAAACTGTAAATTCTTTATATTTTTTTACATATTTCATGTTTTATATTATAACCTACGATATGAAAATATTTTGAATTCGAATTAGAAAAATTTATGACATTGCATGGGTGGATCCTTCAAATCGATGCATTCATCGAAGGGATTTTTAAAAATTCTGAGCAACGGTTGTCCTGGTAGGTCAGCTTCGAAATTCCCTGCATTATTTTGAACAATAATGTTTTTGAGTTCGGAGAGTACGAAAACATTATGGCTCACATTTTTTAGGCTCAAAATTATGAGTGACCTCTATCTAAAATATATAAGAAAATCGACTATAGTGGGCGGCACGAAAGCAAGTGCGTATTGTATGCGGTGATATATTGCATAGCACCGGTTATTTTCACTCTTATTATTTTTACTTATTTATGTACTCACTATAGAAATAAATTACATTGCTTTTCTAGATTACGCACATGGTCTCTGTTTACCATCTCGTATTCTATTCTAGACTCTTGTTTTCGCGAGTTTTCAATATTCAAATTTACATTGCGATAGAACGGACATTCCCGACGAATACGATCGCTGTGTTCGTTAAATAGAAATGAAGACAAATTTTTTGTTCAGATAATATTAGGTTAGGAAAAAATATTTTTCGTATTCTATAAATTGCAGAAAAATCGCTTTCATTGTTCTATTTGTATCTGGCTATTTTTGATGCTATTAAATAGACGACATTTAAAAAAAACGAAAAATTAAAAGTAAAAACGGTGTCCTACCATTTTGCTGTCCATCAAAATGAGCGAATCTAACGTAGAAATTCGATACATTTTGAAGTTTTGTTACAAAGGGCAAAATACAATGCAAGCTGCGGAAAAAATTGGACCTAATGCAGGGTCGGTAAGATTGGCACAAGACCAGTTCAAGCATTTTCAGTGCGGTAATTATGATGCCAAAGATGAACCTCTTCTGGTCAACTTTTTATGGATAAAGTCGATCTCGTTTTGGGAAAAGTAGAGCAAAATCAGCATATTAGCTCTCACCGCATAGTTGAAGAGCTGAGAATAGACCAAAATACAGTCTTAACCCCTGAATCCTGGATACAGAAAAAAGCTCGATACTTGGGTCGACACCTTATTTGCGATTCTCTATTGAAACGTAATGCAACCGAACCTTTTTTGAAAAGATTGATCACTGGTGATGAAAAATGAATTACATACGATAAGAAAATGCGTAAAAGATCAAGGTCAAAAGACAAACAATTTCGACAGACTAAGCCCGGATTAACTCGCAATAAGTTGGTGCTATGTTTATGGTAGGTTTGGAAGGGTATTATTAATAAATCAGCTTTTACTGCCGAGAAAGATCATCAATTCGGACTTCTACTCCAAATGGCTGACGAGACTCAAGCGAGAAGTAGAAAAAAATGGCCGAAATTGGTAACAGAAAAAGTGTAGTTTTTCACCACGATAAAGTCAGACCATACACATCTTTACCCACTTAGTAAGTATTGAGAGAGTTTAGTTGAGGAACATTAATGCATCTACCATATTGCTCCGTCCTTGCACCCTTAGATTTTCATTTGTTTCGGTGTCTGCAGAATTCTTTGCGTAGTGTTAGGTTCCTCAAGAGAGGACTGTCAAAACTAATTGTCGTAGTTTTTTCATCAAAAGTACCAAAAATTCTACAGCAATGGGATTATGTCACTAATTCACTGTAAACAATGAAAACTTGAATTTGTAAATGAAAATCGAAAAAATATTTTTTCCTCGACCTTATATTTAATGAAGTTTCGCTGCAGAAATAAGCTTCCTTCATGACTTATTTGATATTGTGATCACGGACTGTCACTAGTCGATCGGTCTCTGAAGATGTGATACAAATTTAAGACAAAAGTACTCTTCAAAGAAACGGTTTATCAACGAGGAAATTTCAATACGATTAACAATTTAGTACGACGCCAAGCGGAAGCGCCCGGCCCTCGGCGGCCGCCGGCGACTGTCCGCAGAGGCGCGGCGGGGCCTGACCCCTTTGATCTCATCAATAAATTAACACGTCAGGGTCCACTTCGTCTAATAATATTTGTGCTGGGCACACGTAAGCACCTCGTTACGGCATCGATAAGTCGGTGTAGTACACGTAGTTCATGTTAGAGACTTCAGTTTCACTGTGAGACCGGTGCAGACCTGAAACGTTTGTAACTTGAAAAACTAAGCGCAGTAAACAACTTTAATGTTGTTGTTGACATATTTCGTGTAAACAATACGTCTTGTAACAGTATGCAAAATATAAAGTACAATAAATTTGATACGTAGACTGTATTTCGTATAATCATCGATTCATTTATTGGCGGTGCGCGCGCATTGCGATGATTAGAACACCAACAATAGGCCACTAAGGATAATTAATCATATATTTCTACACGACTCTTCAAAAAAATAGTATTCAGGATTTATTTATGTATGTGCGGTTCCTTATTCATGCATCGCACAATTCTTTTCATGCACCAGACCTTACAGAATGTTAATAACAGACAATGTGTGATTTTTCGTTCCCACACAACATTTGCACTACTTTTAATACAATTAGTACTAATAATTAAAACCCTCTTCTAAATTCGTTTAAAGAAAGAGAACTTTTAAATTAAATATTAATATACAACTAACATGTTAAGTGACTTTTTAAAAAGTGAATTTAAAAGGAGGCTAAGAGAAAGGCGCTAGTTCGATATTCATTCCTTTTTATTTATATATAATTTTTATTTATATTCTTTTCTTTAGTTTCTTTTTTAGGGTTCCGAGCCAAAATGGCAATAATGGATCTCTTATAGGTTGTCATGTCCCTCCGCCTGTCTGTCTGTCTTTCTGTATATCACAGGCATTTTATTCAAACACTGCAAGATCTATATTAATGAAATTTACAGTGTAGGTGTTTTGTATAAGCTGCTACTTAGTTTGGTAGTTCAATATGAAAAATAAATATTTCTAGGGGGCACAAAATTTTTTCAGCAAACATCAACGTGTGACACATATTTCGTTAGTTCTTTTAAAAATAAAGGTTTTTAAGTAATTTTTCTGATTACATGAATAATTTCGGAAATAATCGCCTTGAAAATAGCAGAAATTGTTTCCCACCTATATTTTATAAACTCTATTTCCAAAAAATATGAAAAAAGTAGCAAAAAAAAAACGCTTAATAAATACTTTCCATGAAAATTATTTTGAACATGGTCCAATATACTGTTTTTGAGTTGTTGTCGATAAACTGCTATTCTCAACAAAACGACGTAAGTGCTATGAAGATACCCTGTTTTGCTGATGCACTTTAGTGTACTCTAGTTTAATTGTAATAGTCGACATATCTATTTGTTTTTCTAGTTATAGGCGAATAAATTGCTTATAACTAATCTGTGCAGGAAACATGGAAAAAGTGTAACGACTTACTTTTTCATCTGTAGTGCATTTCTTTGTAACAATGGCTTTGGGACCCTATAAAGAACATGGTCTGACATGCTCTTGGCTAGTTTTTCATTTTATTTTTTAATATACTAACCTGAGAAGGATATGCACTTGTCAGATATCTTACAAAGAGATTTAAGCTATTAATTAAAAAATATTCTTTCGGATTGTTGTCAAAATGGTCGTTTATTGCTGCCTCATCTCATCATCGTTAAACTCCGTCGTTCTTCATTTTTTCTTTAGAAGCCTAATCAGAAAGTGTATGAATGGTACTAAGTCTCGATTGTAGGGTGGGTAGTCAGTTTTATAAAGCCGTTTTTTGTTGCTTGACCAGTAAAGTATAAATGCCTTATCGTGTACAGTCAATACGTATGTACTAGACTAGCTTTCCTTTTTTTATATTGATCTTCTATTTCGTTCCTTACTTCTTAACTTCCACTCATATTTAAAAACAACTCGTAACATCTTACACATCACTCTGACGACTATATGGATGGATCCGGGGCGCGCTTATTTTGGATATGCCTTTGTATATAAGAATTATTCCGTTTGCTTGGATCCTATTAATTTATTTATTTTCTCCTATTTTAACCATCTTGCAGTGCTTCATTTTCTGTTTTTATAACTAAATTAGTTTCTTCATTTTAGCTACACTCACAGCAGTAACGGTTGAAACGGGGTGCCCACTACGGAACTCAAAATTGAGGTTCTGATAGCCTTGTTTAAACCGCTTCTATCAAATAATTATTATGAAGTCATTAAACCATGAATCATTAAAAACCTTTGCAGATAAGACGAGTCAAAGATTCTTGTAACAAATTCAACGACTACGCAATGCTCAATTTTTCAACTATAATGATTTTCTTATGATATTTCCAAACCAAATATAAATTGATGAGAAATTAAACACCAGGAACAAATGAATCCCACTACTTAAAAAAATATAATAAAATTTCAGCCTACTCTGGCATTACCATAGCAGTTCAGCTTTTGAGTTTCTTAACAGTGTTCAACGATATATCACGTTATATACTGATTCATATTTATTCTCCAAACATTCACATTCTTGTCTGCCTGTTCAACACTTTATACGTTTTAAGAACTTTTTTTGCAGACGGAGACTAACTGATCCTTTTTTTTTCTTGTTTTTTAAGATTCCTTTAAAACTTTGAGATTTTCTAAACTCGTTCTACACCTGTTCTGGGTCACAGGGGCAGTTTCTATGAGTTATAGCTTAAGCTTCTGAAGTATTGTTCAAACTCGTCGTATCCCGCAAAGGGCTTGCATCAGGATGGCATTGCGATACCGTGGAGGACCCCGAGCGCTTGAACTGTTCAAGGAAAGAGACGCTTGGTGATTTCTCCTGGACCATCTTTTTCGTATCTCTTTTTGGCATCGTTCCAGGCCTGGCACCTTAACAAACTTATTTGCGTACGAAAGCAGACATCATAACCATATTTTAGTGATTAATGACGTTTTTCCACGATTAGATGTTGATTTTCATTTAAACTTTCGGTCATATTTACTGAAGTGTTATAAGGAGTTCATATAAGACTTCCTTTATATAAATATTATGGGGATGAAATTTTGAAGCCGTTTCCTTTCAAACTTCCCTTGTAAACCTCACAAAAGTGTCTCTTTTATTTCGTAATGACGTAGGAAACAGTTATTCGACTAATGAGTTCTTCATTTAATACGTCGGTCGCCGACTTGACCTGTTAATGGGCAAAAAAACAAAATAAAATTTTTACGAATTTAAAGTGCTACCCATATTGCATTAGTGCACATAGTAGTAATTGTGAAAAATATATAAAATCTCTATTCCATATAATTAAGATTTTACTTTTACACGTCTAATTTCCTTTCTTTTCTTTTATAAAAATGGATATCGGGAACGAATACTGATTTTTTTAGTATTTGAAAATATTCTGAAATTAATAATAATAAAAATTCTTTGGGGAATTTTAATTAAATTTTCTTTCCTTGAAGTTAAGCCGTCGATCAGTGGTCGACGTCGAGTGCGGGCGCGCGCGCCCTCTTTTCTGATACTTTAATTTGCTCACGCAGGAAATCTTTTCTGTACAACAAAGAACATGGAAACCCCTGCGAGTGGTGCTAAGCACATAGAAACACGTTTTTTCACGTGAAGATAGATGGAGTGTCCTGCGGGGGCGGCGGGTCGAGGGCGGTGCTAACATCCGTCACACGTCACTCCATTTTTTTTGCGTTCTCCACCAAAAATGCACGTGTCTCGGAATACTAGTTCATATTTTGTTCGACGAACTGATTAATTGACGCCCGTATGAACAGTTGTATTTACTTTATTTACATAGACTTTACTAGGATTTTTAAAGTATGAAATTTTAAAACATATTCAAAAGAATTTAAAAAACGTTTTTCTTTTAAATCTCTAAATGCGTAGTTGTATCGAATGTTGAAGTTCTGTCACATTTTTGAAGTGAAACTTCTATAGGCACGTTGGGCGATTTTCGGATGGGTAAAAACTTGTTAGTTCTCACAATCGTAAAATCTTGTTTCGCGTCACGCATCACTAACATGCTAATGCAATAAATGTATTAAGTTGGGGAAAAGTTTTTTCTTATATTGTAAGTAAAAAGTTGCAATAAAATATATTTGGTTTTATCTGATTAGTTTTGATCGGAAATTCTAAAATTTGTATAGCAATGGAATTATGTAACTAACTATAAAAGTTGTTGAAAAAAATAGCATATTTACATTATTATTAAATACAAATAAAATGTGATGAAAAATTATCTTTAATTTGTATATAAAATACGAAAAAACTTATTACCCGACCCTATATATATATGCCATTTTGTTCAGCAACTTGTTGCCATTTTGTAGAAATTGACATAATCCTATTGAAACTTCTGATCAAATACTGGAACAAGTAGTTTTGATATTCCTCTCTTAATGTTCACCTAACACTATCTAAAGAATTCTCAAGAGACCGAAATAAGTTAAAAAGATTTTTTTTCGCGCTAAAATAGATATGAAATGACTTTTTAAAAGGAAATAAACTGCTTTCCTATGCTTAATTACTTAAACTTCAGTTTTAAATGAACGCATGTGTCTCTGTCTAAGTAGTTATCCGTTATCCACAGGGTATTATAATTGATATACGGCTTTACGTTCCATAATAATTTTTTCTGGCATCTAAATCATCTTATTCTGAGCAGATAACCAGTGAAATTTCTTTTGTAAAATTTCTCAAAAGCTACTGATTCAATCA
>BGZK01002046.1:0-83643 GCA_005406025.1 Eumeta japonica
CTTTTAATTCTTTTAATTAATCAGTGTATGGTCTTTTATTCTTTCAGCTGGCGTAATTGATGACGAAGTTAAGAATACAATTCAAAGCTTAGTTCAGGCGGTGAAAACATCAAAAGAATGAGATGTTAAATTCAAAGTCGCGATATATAACACAAATCAGCGCCATGTCCGGTATTTACGTTGTATTTTAAATAATAATATTTTGGTAAATATGAAAATAATAACTATAATACAACAACATTAGTTTGCTGGTTATTGAAATATTAAAATTATCAAGACAGGCACATTTATGTGTTCTATATTACAGAAGTGAGTGTCAGAACACTACCAACAATACAAAAAGAAGGTTCTATGAATCAAGGTGAATGGAATACGTCAGGTAAAACGACCACGGCAACCTACAGTATCAATTTAGATGATTTTGACATCTCTGCTACATGAAACAAAATAAATGAGTTTTACATTGACACAAAGTTTGTTCCAACCATAAAGAAGCTGCAGGAATCAGTTCAATTCTCTGGATGTTGGAAACGCTGCGCTGACTTTTTTAAAATGGCTTTGAATTCAAAAAAAATAAAAATGAGCGACCTGTTCTTCTAGAAAACTTTGAATTAGCTACACAGGAAGGAAATTTATGTTCACCAAAATAACAAACCCAAAAATCATGGCAAGGACTTTCTACAAGTGGATTGGTGGATAAAATATATAGTCCACGCAGGATCAGAAAAGGGTATTGTACCTAATGCTTTATTAGTGCAACACAAAATCCAAAATGGCTGATTATCATGATGATATGAATAAAGACCACTTTCTAAAATGATTAAAAGAGAAGCTAATACCAAACCTGAAGGAGCCCTCTGCAATTGTGATGTATAATGCAGGTTACTACATACCTCAAATTAACAAGCCACCTACAATGCAAAAATTGAACGTTGACATTCAAAATTGGCTTTCTGATAATAATATTACATTTGACAAATGCTTAACAAAGGCTGAGTTCTTATGTCTAGTGAAAGAAAATAGACCAACTTCTCTGTATCGAGCAGAAGAGTCATTGAAACAGCACGGGCATGAAGTTTTAAAGTTGCCTACCACTAGACCTTAATGCGATAGAAGTTATATGGGTTTAATTAAGAGAAGGATTGCAAGCAAAATTGCCCGGAATTTGACCGGAAGAAATGCACTAACCACATAATTCATGTGGAAAATGAATATAAACTACATCATTACAGAGACTGTACTTGGACATTTGACATAAGTGTGGTGAAGATCACAGCAGTGACTGAGATTCCCTCTCCGTTTTGACTTTCTCGAATCTGATTTTGATTATGATGAATAAAGTTCATATTGCTATTTCAAGTACTTTATTTTTTAACTTTTCTTTCCATGCCGGTTTAACAGTGCTTCAGTGTTTACTGTTCTCTTACTTTCCATCGAAATCAATGGCAAGGCTGTGAACAAATGTTAATAGTTAAGGTTTATACTCTTAATATTTTGTTAGTATATTTGTCACGTCAATAGTTTCAGTAGAAAGGCAAAGGACGGCATGCACCCACAGAAGAACAAAACCAGTTCTTAAATAACCAACATGTAATCGTGACAGACACAAAATTTTCAACTTTGTTTGAAACATTTATCCAAATGTTATTTCGCTACGTAACCGAATATAGAGCTGGAATGTTTAAAATTATTACGATATGTACTTTGTTAACGGAGTGAAATGGATTCTCTTAGAGCTTTGATGAATCACTTTTAAACTACTACCCAACTACGATTTTAACGACGTAGCGGTCGACGTCGCTTTTACATATTATGACTCGCCACCGTTTGTTTAATTCAAAGCCCCAAACCGTGCCGCTGTGAACTTAGTCACGAAAGCGTGGCGAGGGCGTAAAATAGAAACGAGGGAGAGAAGAAGGAAGGGTCGGGAAGTGTTATAACTGAGTATTGCATCCTTAGAAGGCAATTCAGAGTGGCAGAGTTTCGTGCGTTGTATTGTATCCACCGACATGTTGTTCAGATCGCAGTTAGGTAGTACTGGTCAAAAATCCTATCACTTGATAGTAATTTGTTCACACATAAGTAATATAATGAATAAGCAATGTTCGAAAAAGCAATTAATTTAAAAATACACATACACATGTATATATACTTAGATGTTATACTACCATTTCTGTTTGTTGATCGGCGTAATGCTGCTGAGGTGCGCTAATTGAATATTTTAAAAACCACCAATTAACAAAAGGAAAGTAAATAAAATAATAAAAAATAATAATCTTCTGTGATGCATTAATTTGCGACAATTCCGAAATTTCGGAGGAGCCGGATTTATTCTTGTTATCACTCGGACACCTAAAACAGAAAATCGGGAACATAGAAAAATATCCACTTTTATGTCGAGATTAAAAACTTTTATCATCCCTAAATGGTGAAAAATATTTTAATGTGTGAATCAGATGTAAATGAATCTACAAGGACATAGAATTTTTTTCTTGATAGCAGGAGATGAAAAAAGTTCTATTAAAAATAAGTGGATTTTAAAATCATCAATTCAAAATGAAAATTCCTTCTTTCGTTCTAGTCTTGTATCTAACATCATATTCAGTTTTGGCAAAAATATGACAGCAATAATGAAATTCAAATTGACGTATAATTTTTCTTTCGAGAATATTGCTCTCATATCATCATAAAGAATTGCGATGTATTGTGCTACTAAGCAATAAATCGATTACGTTTCGCGTTCTCTGATATTTCGAAAGTAAAGAAATTTCAGTTCGAACATGTCAACCCACGCCATTCGACAAATTTATTTATATAAAAAGTACTTATTTTGAAAACTCTATGAACTATACGAATACGAACATCGAAGACATCTTAGGTTTCAGAATTTGACATTACTTTTGTCAATATTGGAAAGGGTTTTTTAAACAAAGATACATTAGCAAATCCAACTAACTGTTTTTCTTTTTTATAGTTAGATAAAATTTCAATGCATTATCCCTATGTTATTACAAGTTCCTGCATATCTAATATATACACATGAATCTTTACAAGACAAATTTGTAGACATTTAAAATTTACAATTCATAGAGCTCCGCAACTTTATTAACTATATTCGAAGTAGAGCTCACTAGCTAAATAAAACGATAAGTCTAAAATGTGAGATGGCTCTTACGCATTTGCTATTCTGGACCTTTTCTCATCTTAGATCTCCTAATTTCATGGCTGTACAACTCTATAGAATAAGCGAGTGAACACGAACGTCGAATGTTAATAAAGTAAATCAATAAGTAATTTACATAAAGTATCACAAAGATTGAAATTAGCCTTCTGTTCACAAAGCGTCCATTTTTGTCAGAATCTATGGATGTACATTACATCTCATACGACACGCTATGGATTTCATCTCACACGATGAAATCTTTTAATTGTTTGATGACCTCGGAGCTTCTGTTAAACTATTAAGCATTAATTATTATCAGATGCATAAAAACGTACGGTATAACCAATCCAAAATTTCAGACAAACTTAGAAAAGTTAATGGTAATGATGAGACATTTACAGAATTCCCATAAGTTTGATTATTGCATGATTGCATGCGGTATTTTATTATTATGTCAAATTTAATGAAAATCCATGGCAATAAAAGTCAAATTAAATGTCACTCGAAGAAAAATAAGTACATTACAATACGGAATTTGGTTACAGATGCCTAAAATGGTGCATACATTTCCAATGGCTTTATGGGTAGTTTCATATCAGGATTGGCATTATTGGCAGAAATAACGTTCGTCCATTTTAAATTTAAGGTCGGAAAAAGTATGTTTTATATTCTATATACAAATTGAACATAATTTTTCATCATATTTACATTCAATTATATATGTACGTATATGCCATTTTCTTCAACGACTTGTTACCATTCTGTAAGTAGTAGTTAATCCCGTTGCTGTAGAAATTTTGGAACATCTGATCAAAACTGCGACAAGTAGTTTTAACAGTTCTCTTTCATGTTCACCTAATTACCTACACAATTCTGAAGAAATTGAAACAGGTAAAATTCCGAGGGTGCAAGGTCAGAGCTATACGGTGGATGTACACTCTCAGTGAGGAATGCTCGTCCAATCCTCCATACACATATCAACTTACCGCGGGTTAATCCGGTTTTGTTATAGCCTGTGGAGCTTGCTTGCCTTTTCACCATGACATTTTCACACGTTCTTGCGTCGATTGTCCATATTTAAATTAAGTGATCAATCTTTTAAAATGGTTCGGTTTCATTACGTTTAAATATGGAATCGTAAATGAGTACACGATTCATTGAATTTCTTTCAGTGAGTTTGTGCAGGACCCAAATATCAAGTTTTTATACATCCAACTTTTCAAAGGGGTCAAAAATTTTTGTTAGCAACCTCAGTTTTATTAACTCACTAAAGACTAATATGTCGATCTTTACTTTTCAAAAATGGCATCGTCTTGTCCGTGATAAGACGACCAGAAACGAGGGTTTGCCATCAAAATCACCGGACTGAAACACATGAACCAATTTTTCTACGTTTTACTGACGTGTGCATTAGGTCCATAAATGTCATTTTTTTGCCGCTTTCGTCTCATTTTCTCTTTTTAAATATGACTTCGAAATGAGTCAAATTTCTACATTAAATTCACTCATTTCGACTGAATAACAATAGAAAAATGGCGGGTAACAAATTTTTTTTATTTTTGTTTTATAATGTCATCTACTTAACGCTATCAAATGAACCAGAAAACAGAATAAGCCTAATTATCAACGTAAACTCAATACCAAACCAAAAGGATGTCTGTAAGTCCAGTGCTCGTCGCAGCACGACGAGCTTTCACTGCCAGTATTTACATGTCTGAGCCGCCCGCAAGAGATCTTTTGGCCGGGTACCCCAAGACGGTTAAAGCTGGTTCTTTAGGCAAAGCGATATGAAATCTCTCTGGAACATTGGCTCTATGGCTTTCAACACATGACGAACTTGGCTCGCTGAACAATGCGTTATCAAACTCGCCTGAATTTTTCATTGTTCGACCACACCTGAAAACTGAATAAGGATACAAATCAATGGAAAGTAAACAGAAATAACAAGCGATGTTTTCAAAATATCTTTCAGGCATTTATAGAAAGAAAATAAAGCGATGACCGTAGCGATTTCTGAAATTATTTTGAGACAACTATCTGCTCATTTAACTATGTGTATAAAGCAAGGTTGTAATTGAGCTTTACTCTATTAAT
The DNA here is from genome assembly GCA_005406025.1 of Eumeta japonica. NCBI lineage: Eukaryota > Metazoa > Arthropoda > Insecta > Lepidoptera > Psychidae > Eumeta > Eumeta japonica. The sequence goes on from BGZK01002046.1 coordinate 5,258, forward strand.
GTATTTTTATTCTTATTGCAATATCTTTAATACATTTAAAACGAAATCTTTAATTAAGAATATTCCTACCCGTTAATAAAAATTATTTTGCACAATAATAAACCGTCAGGCGCTTAACATCTCATCACCCTCCCAGGTCAGCCTTTTGAATTCACAACAAAAGTCAAATACAAGTTAATTTTCAAAATTCATGTTTTATCGAATTGATATTTTGTTGAATGTGAGTTTAAAGGAGGAGTTTTAACCCAATAATCTGTTTGTAATGTGACTTTTCGTTTAAAACGATAACAATAATAATTAGAGCTGCCCTATTCTACAACAATTCACACTTGCGCTATGTTTGTTCACATTTCACATTGCACATATTTTTCTATTTCGATGACGTGGCACCGACATATACATTTCAATGCAAAATGCGTAAACAGCAATAGTATAGTATATTTTGTACAATTTCATTACTATAGTGCAACATGTAGGGAAGGGAACAGATACCAATGAACTAAACAAGAACGCTTAAAAATACAAACATCGAGTGACACCAAAAATTAAAATGAAACAACTTCACAAATCATGTTTTATTTCATATTTCCATCAATATCATTATAAATGAATAAATAAATCAGTGGTTATCTTGAACAACAATTGCTTATTCACTAACTAGTTTTGTAATGACAGGATTACTGTGCCATGAATCTGGGGTGAAGTGGAATATGATGATGTCGTTATGATTACCTAGTGCTCGAAATGCTTAGTAAACCAGATATTTGCGTTTTAATTTTTTTCCACGGGTATATCTGTTTAGGAATATATGATCTATATTCTATAGGAGGAAACTAACATAATGAATGTAGATATATCTCATATTTTAGTAGAACTTCTAATTCGTGTCAGGAAGAACCCTTTTTTGAAGTTGTTCCATTTCTAAAAACATGTCTATTTCTACAAACATGGTTTTAAGCCATTACACAAAGATGTATCTTGTTTGCTACCTACCACTGTAAGCGGTCTCAGGCGGGACAAGAGCGGCGGAAAAAGTAAAAAAAACAGTGTTGTAGACATCGTATGTATCATTCACACCATCAGACATTGGCAGGTTTGACAGGGTGACAAATTGATTGATAATCACATTTGATAAGGCTCGTTATGTTCAGTACCCGAAACGATTATCGTTAAAGTATTTGACGTCTCCATAATTCAATGCTCTAGTTTTAACTTCATCAGCTAAAGTTCGTCAAACAAACGTTATTAATTTTATTGATCTTTTTAATGATAGATTTGAAAACCACGTTTGAAAATCAAAGGCAGAGTCATAAACATTATTTCAATTTACTAAAATTTTAATTATTAATCACATTGGACAACCGTCAAGATGATATCCGGGTAATTACTGGAGCTTACAAACGCTTTATGTATGCGTACAATAAAATGAATTATAAAACTTTATAATTTTTTAATGTAATTGCTGAAACAGTTTTATCGGACTAAATAATCAAAACACAACTTGATACGTTTTATTTTGTTTATGTGTGTTACGTAAATAAATGAATTTCTATTTTAGCTAACATCATATCGCCATTGGAAATGCATGACGTACTATAATATCGTGTAACCGGTATTAAAGATTATCTATATATTAAAGGCTAATAGCTCAATCTACATATGGTATTTTATAGCTTCTTGATCGACGAGTGGCGGTAAAACCATATCATTCATTTACTATTAGCATCATAATAATCCAATGCTAAACTAGGCGGAGTACATTTGCAGGTTAAGTCATCAGCATGCTCTGATCAGTTTCCTGTTCATTTACTGATTATAAATTCGCGAAATCATCTTCACTGACGTATGATAATTATTCATTCTACAATGAACTTTTTGATCATGAACAATTACTGGACGGTAGATTCATTATCTAACGATTGATTAGAACTTGAATAGTATGTTTGACTTATCTGCGTATTTCATTTCGACCAAAGGTAATTTATTTATGTTTTAATATGTATATTTGAACACCTAGTAGATTATTGTTGATGTTTTAGTCGGATGCGGCCGACTGCGATACGTATCACTAGCGCTTACTGGGTCAGCCGCTCGCTCGGTCTCTCAGGCGGCGCCGCGCGTCGGAGGTGCTCGGCCCGGGCACAGCGACTTTGTTGCGATTGGCCGTAGCCGCCTCCGCCTCCGTCTTTGCGACGCAACTCCATGCAATACTTTTTAATCGCTGGAGGAGGGCATATCAGAGAGGTCCATCTTCCTCTTGCGCTGTAACTGGTAGCAGAAACTGATGTTAATATGTGCACACGAAGGAAGCTGATTTTGAAATTATTCAAACTCTATTAAAGCTAAACTTGTCAACAAATTATAGAAGCTTTGTCAATTTTTATCCTTTTTTGTACCACACTGAACTAAAAGCGATTTTGAATTGAATTAAATTGAAATCGTAAAAGCTCAGCGTCTCTAAAATTTGTACATCCCGACTAATATTATAAATGTGAACGTAAGTTTGTTTGTTACGCTTTCACGCCAAAACCACTCAATCGATTATCATGTAACTTTATACACATATTCTTAGAGTCATTAGAAAGGACATAGATTACTTCTTATTAAAAATATATATATATTTAAGGAGGGTAAAAAATATTTTGGCAGACATGATACAAGCTATAGTCAATAAGATACTAATTTGACCGTTGGTAATTACCTAGGTACGTCGTTGAAATTGAGATTTTACAAACTTTTTTTGCCCTCTGTAAAAATAATAAGAAGTACCTGGTCCTCTAACCTTACTGCACAAGTTTTGTCATTGAAGGGATACTGGCTGTTTGAATTTTTCAACATCAAACGTTATTTTGTTCTTTCACAAGTAATGCCAGTTTATTGCATTCTACTCATTGAATTTTATTTCTAAAAGCGTAAATCTGATCTGTCCAGAGGTTCATCACGGGCCCGTGCAGCAAAGTTGCACGAAATCAAGAATCTTCAGCTCACGCGCAGAGCTGAAGACAACAGCAAGCAGAGCGACAAAGTATTTTGAGAGCAGCTGAAACGCCTCTTCAGACACGAGTTCAAGCGGAAAGACAAGGTGAACAACAGGCAGCTAGAAGAGCGATAGAAACGCACGAACAACGCAAGCGGAAGAATTCGTTTTGCAGAAATGCAGGCCATACGCCGTCGAAATTTCATGCGTAAGGATTGTTCTGTATTTAACAATACTGGATTTCTATATGACCTTCGATTGAATATCATAGTCATCTTTTAATTGTTATTGGCTCGATGAAGAAAAAATGCCTGCATTGCGACGTCTCAAACGGAAACATGAAACTGCAGGAATGTGCTGTTTCAGTGGTAAAGTGTTACTTCCATTACTTGAACCACATGAGCATTTAAAACATTATAATCAGGAGTTGCAGATGAGTCAAAGCAGTTTATAAGCAAAATCAGAAAGTATAACTCTTGCCTTCAAATGACATCCTTTCCATAAGTAAATAGTAGTACCTGAACTTTTACCAACTTTACTGCAAGGGCAGATACATCATCGAACTGGATCACTTTTTAGAAGCTAATGAACAGCATAAATTTTGCAGGTGTATTTTAAAGGTGATGAACAAAATGAAGTAAGTCGTTGTCAGTATATTCAAGTAGTTGAAAGATATAGTATTGAAAACCAAGAAATGTTACACAGTCACAATTTGTTGCTAAATATTTTAAAAGTGTAATAGAAGACTGGCCTTCAGATAACTACAAAGTTGTCATTCATGCTGATCACCTGTGGCCAAACATGAAAGGCGTTATAATGCGTTGATGGTCAATGAAGTTGCCGTTTTGGTTACTGATGATCCATGCTCTCCACGAAACAAAGTGTTACGGGCCCATGATAATAAGCTAAAGCGCGTAGCCTATACTCACAAATTTTATGATGCTTTGTAGTATCCACTATGGTATAAAAAATGGTAAGGGTCCAAAAAAGTATCCTCGGGGAATGATTAGAAAAACAGTACACAATGACAAGGGTTATCCGTTGTATATACGAAGGGCGCCTGAAGATGATGATAAAAAATTTAAGATTCAGATTCGCAGTGGGGTATTCAAAAGTTTCGATAATAACTGGGTTGTGTCCTATTCGCCGATTCTGTGTAGATTATTTAACGCTCACGTTAATGTTGAAGCTTGCAATTCTGTACGTTCAATATATTTGCAAGTATATCAATAAGGCGATTTTCAATCTGCGTAATGAAGTATTGTACAACTCCAAAATGAAGTACAAACTTTCCAGCATGAAGATATGTCAGAAGCAATGAAGCATCGTGGCGGCTGCTTGGCTTTCCATTACACGAAATATATCCTACTGTTACACATCTTGCAGTCTATTTAGAAAACGGACAACGAGTTTTTTTTTGAGAACACACAAGAAAGACTTTTATCTCCTCCTAAAACCACACTGACTGCGTTTTTCCAGCTTTGTCAGATCTTTTTGCAAGGACGTCACTGTACTCTGAGGTTCCTCATTATACGTGGAATACCTTGAAAAAAAATGGCATCGTCGTATTTAAGGAACAACTGTTGAAATCAACCTGGGGTTAAAGCATCGGACGCTCTTTGATCTAGCTTTATAAAACTTAAAATTGTCAAAGGTTAGAAATATCAAATTTACAGAGAAGCATGTGAAGCTCGGCGATTGTTAGAAAATGATAATTTATAATCATTGGGATGAAACTATGAATAAAACCGTAAAATGGCGATTATCAAATAAAATCAGAGAACTTTACGCAACGCTTTTATCTTCTTGTGGTCCTTCTAATCCACAAACTCTTTGGGATAAGCACACAGAATATATGGCGAAAGATATTTTACATCAACTGCAACAAGTGGACACATATATGACTTTCAATGAACATATCTACAACAAAACGCTAATTATAATCGAAAACAAGGTTTTTTTCAATGGTTGGAAAAAAGCTAGATGATTTTGGAATGCAAAGTTCTCGACGAGACAATGGAGATGATTTTAATAATGAAATTGCTCCAGAAATATATTATGATTTTAGAGCACTGCAACATCAAGTGACCGAATTACTTTCTCAATTACTTCCAGAGCAAAATCATGTCTTCCATCAAATTTTGAGTGAAATAGAATCCGGCAACGTTGAACTCTTCATTCTCGACGCATTTAGAGGAACCGGAAAAACGTTTTAGCCCAACTTATTATTAATACCGGTCAGAAAAGACAAAAAATTGCAGTTATTGTAGTTTCTTCCGGTATTGCCGCGACGCTATTTAACGGCGGCCGTACGGTACAATTCTTTTAAAAATTTCCATTGAATATTGCACAGGAAGAATTTCCCATATGTAATTTCAATAAAAATAGCTCACGAGGTAGGATGCTGCAAGAGTGTAAGCTTTTAGTGTGGTATGAAAGTACAATGTCCCACAAGAGGGCTATTGAGGCTTTTAACTGGACTCTTCAGGACTTATGAAATAGAACAGATATAATGGGAGGAATGATAGTTTTATTGGCTGGTAATTTCGGACAAATTCTCTCAGTCATTCAGGGGAACATCAGCAGATGAAATTTAAGCGTGCATTAAACATCAAGCTTATGGTCAAAAGTTGAAAATTCAGTTTGAAAACGAATATGGGAGTGCATTTTCATAACTACATGGAATCGAGACTTTACGCAGAAATGTTGTTGAAGATCGGTGATAGTTGTTTAGACGTTGATGAAGAAGGTTATATTTCATTTTCAAGAGAATTTTGTTAAGTAGTAGAAAATGATGTGGATCTCATTGCTGATGTTTTTCCGGAATTACAACAAAATTTGCGTAGTGATCAGTGGTTGTATTCAAGTGGTTAATAGAATTAATAGCGCAATTTCAAAAAAGTACAAGGAGATATGAAGGAGTATTTGTCAATGGATGCAATCGTAGATACGAAACTAAGTTGTTCAAATCCTGTAAAATTTTTAAATTTACTAGAACTGTCGGGTGTACCGTCACATAAACTTCATTTGAAAATAAATGTACCAGTAATGCTTATGCGAAATATAGATGCTCCTCGGTTATGTTTTGGCATAAGGCTTTGCATTACGAAATTAGGGCAGAATCTCCTTGGTGCCACTATTTTAACAGGGAGAAAGTGTCATCATACCTCGGATTCCAATTATTCCCACTGACCTTCCATTTCAATTCAAAAGGGTACAGGGTAATTCCCGTCAAGCTCAAATTTGCTGTTAGTATAGAAAAAGCACAAAAGCAGACATTACAGATAGCAGGAGAGCACTTAGAAAAGCCATGTTTCTCTTACGGTCGACTATATGTAGCTTGTTCGCGTGTATCTAATGCCTGAAATTTACACAGAATAATGCTCAGCATTTTATCTTTTCAAATTACTTGTTTTTGTTTTAGTGAATTACATTACAACTTTTGTTATAGTAAATTATTTCAATAAAGCATGTTTTCAGTTTTTCAAACTTCATCCATTGTATGTAGTAATTTTTGCTACTGATCATATCAATATGGAACTAAGACCATCAGATGCAGAATTTTTGATAGATGCTTCTAGGCTATTTAGTTTTTGTATTCAACTGCCCCTTTTTCATTTTTCTATTTACTTTTTTTTACATATTTTTTTTATCTATATAAAAACCAAACCTCAAATTCACCTCCCACCCGTTTCACTCCGCCACCCGTTTATAAACTGACATCCACCTAGGCCACCACTCACACCTGCTTATGCTATTACCTACCTACGGGAAATATATAACCTCCAACACTCACCTACACCTACATCTATAGTATAAGAGCTGGCAACGAGAAGGTCAGCTGATTTATTGATATGTCGTCTCTCTTGCTCTTTGTTGGAGTCTGGGCTGTCTAATGGTGGCGGTTACCAGTGTCCTATCTGTACAGGTAATGATACTTTTAAAAACTATTTTAAGAAGGTTCATTTTAATATTTTAACTTTTAGATAAAGCAACAAACATCCATCTCTTATTGCCAGACATTTTTGTCATTGCTAACAATGAGCCAGACGCCAATTTTGATTTTTTGAATTAAAAATTCAAAGTATTTCAGTTTGCCTGTAATTTAATATTATTATTTGTTCAAGTATGAAAAGACCTAAATTAATTTGCCAGACACTAATTCAGTTGTTAAACCGTGTATTAGAACGACAAAGTCCTGAAAATTCGTATAGTATGATACTATTGATAAAGAGAAACAATTGCAGAATAAATTGCTGAGAACGAGATAGAAAACCCTAATTAGACAAGGTGATTAAAAATATTTAAATAATTTGATTTATAATCATTTTAATATTTGGCTAATACACGGTTTAACAACAGAATTAGTGTCTGGCAAATTAATTTTAGGTCTTTTCATACTTAAACAACATAATATTAAAATTACAGGCAACTGAAATACTTTGAATTTTTAATTCAAAAATAAGTCATTGGCGTTGGCTCATTGTTAATGACATGTCTGGCTAAGTGGACAATAAAAAATGAACCTGAAAAAGTTAGTTCATTACTGTACCGCACAGCCGCAACACACAGACAGCCACAAAGAGCAAGAGAGACGACATATCAACAGCTGACCTGAAATTCTTGCTCGAAAACGTTGGTAGCTCTTAGACTATATGTTAATCGGTTATTACAGCAATGGCTTCAACAGCAACGGTTAACATAGCAACGGTTATCGTGACAACGGTTGCCATGTCAACCGTTACCAAGGTAACATTTAATATGACGAAATTGAATTATTATTTAAAACTTTATTATTAGTATAGTCGACAAGTACAAAATCGTGTTAATTTTTGATAAAGGTCTTAAAAATATGTGTGATAGTTCATTGGATTCGGAATGCCGTCTAGAAAAATGTATTCGAAGGATTTTACTGCACTATAAAAATTGCAAAAGTTATTACAAATTAAGTTGAAAAATAAAAGGATTTTCGTTTTTTGGCTATTACTCAAAGACTATTAATATTTAAGAAATTTAAAGAAAAGATTCATAAAGACGAGAAAATTTCCAAGAAAAAAGTCTTAACTCCCGGAACTCTAACTCCATTATTTATAATTTTAATATAGTGCTGAAAATAGGGCCCCGCGCGACCGATACAGCATGGTGCGCTACCGCTCAACAGACTTTATTACATAAAATTCTTTTTTTATAGGATTAAATATCAATATTAAAATTTAAAATTTGGTGTTATTAGAATACGTTAAAGAATAAAGTCCCGTTAGAAAAATTATTGTCCATTTTTCAAAAAGTTATACAATTGTTAACTAAGTAGTTTTTCGTTGGCTATAATTTTTACAAAAGACGGTATGAAAGTTTAAATAATGGGGCCATAAATTTTTTGGCTTCTTGGAGCACATTTTATATACATATATACTTAACAAGACCACGTTATAAAAGCATCTTGAATTTGTTTATTATATCTTTTTTAAGTTTACTAAAAATGAAAATCCTTAAAAATGTTGTTTAAAAAAATTTTTTAATCATATGTTGAGTGATGGCTGTTTTTGCACTTCATAAAAGCATTATCAAACGGGAAAAATTTTTTGGGGAAAACGGCAATTGTTAATAAATTGTTTACAAACAACTATAGTGGCATATTTTGAAAAAAAAATTTTTACCGTTCTATTATGAAAAAATAATGATTTAAAAAAAATTTCTTAAAGAAATTTTTAATTGACTTAAAACGTTTTTTTCATATTTTTAATGTTTAAATTGTTTTTTTCCGTAAATTAAAAAATTACAAAAACAATCATTTATAACTAAATATAATTTTTTTTTGTTAAAAGATACAAAAAAATATTTTGTTAAGAATACAAAAAAGTATATTTTGTATTTTATAAACTGAACAACAACGAAACGCTTATGATAAAATTTTAAATATTGTAAATGAAAAGGGAAAGAAGCCATAATTTAGATGCTCTGGTGGGAATGGAAATATATTTTTGCTGAATTTATTATTAACTAAATTACGGGTAAATGGAAACAGTGCATTGGCTTATACAAGTTCAGGGATAGCTGCTACTTCATTAACCAGTGGAAGAACCGCTTATGCCCTATTTAAAATACCATTGAATTTTAATCTTGATGAATCTTCCATCAGTAAGTAAATGAAGAGATGCTGCAAAAGAATTTAAAGAATGCTCTGTTGTTTTGTAAAATGATTATATTATGTCAAATAAGCGAACGTTGGAAGCAGTAGATAGGACAATGAAAGGTATTAGGAATGATCAGAATGCTAAGGGTGAAATAACATTCGTTGTAGCAGGTGATTTCCCATTATCATCTCCTGTTGTCACATGTCTCCAAGAAATAAATTAAGCATTTCTTCAGTAAAATCTGCATATATATGTATATGACCGACATTATCGTATGCCCAGCGAAGCAGGCGGATAACAACTAGTGAGTCAATAAAGCTGTGCTTGTAATCGACGAAAATAATTAATATGCATTAAACATTTAGTTTAGTGCGTTTCACGATTGTAAGCCGGGCGCAGTTTTGTAAACTCTTGGTAAAGGCACTGATACTAAACAAGATAAGACAATATATTTCATTGCAGTCGTTAAGATTTCATTATTGTAGATAGATATAGTTTTAATACTATTTACTTATTAGTTACCTTTTTAAGAGTCGATAATTTTTGAGGAAAGTAAATGTGTTAAAAGTAAACCATGTCAAATAATTTATTAATAGGCAAACATCAAAATATTGTCTAAAACATAATAAAACATAAATCGGGAACTCACAGTCGAAACACTAGATTGTTGAACAGGTTCCTCCTCAATTTCGTCTTCCTCACTCTAGAAAAGTAAACATTTGTAATTTAATAGAACTCAAACATTATAAATGTGTTTTCAATGAAATCCTAAAACGAATAGACCGAAGGCTATTCGTTTTAGGAATTTTTAAATAAAACAATAAATAAACATTATTGTTTTATTTAATGATAAATTATTTCAATAACCATCAATTCCCATGTTTCACATCGGCCTGGCCTCGTGACGCCTAGGGTCGCCAGGGACGTCTTGTTCCTCGACTAAAATTTGATCACAGACCTGTTTCATACAGTTATCATTCTATATACCACTACACGTATACATAGGTTATATGTATAAGAATATGCTGGCCTTTCTTTGTCGTACAGGCTAGATCTTCACAAATTAATCTGTAATATGCAATATTACCTCTGTCGAAGACAGGCAAGCGTAGAGGATCGCGTCGCTATCATACTCGTCCTCTGAGGGGTCATGTTGTCGACGCGCTGCCATTTCCTGGACATTAAGAACACGTGTTACACATTGATTTACAAGTTTAATGGTAAAATTATTTTAATAATGACAGATTTCCTAGTAAATGTAAAACGAATAGCAACTATTTATTAATACAAATGTATTCTCAATTACAAAAGTGTCAACTTAATAACCACATACTATTTGACTATTATTAAATTCAGACTTCTTTTGAGAAACAATAAAATTAAGGGGCCCTCAAAAATTTCTATCTTCATCCATTTAAAAAGAGGTACAATTGAACCTCGATAACTCAAACCTCGGTAACTTAAAAACCTCTATAACTTCAAAAAATAATATGTTCCCTTCCCATCAGAGCCCAAAACCTCTATAACTTAAAATACGCAACCTCTATAACTTAAATAAGTAATCTCTGTATTGGCCCTCAGTAACTTAAAGAAATGTTTCCACAACCTCTATAACATAAAATTGTTTGTGAATGAGTTATTTTGAAAGAGTGTGCAAAACAAAAGGTTTCGCTACTTATTGCTTGCACGTGTTCACTAGTTAAATTGTTAAAGTAAACAATACATATGTCACCTATTGTTTGCTTCTTCGAAGTTCTTTAAAGCTTTGCAGTGGTTAGCCTTATGATATAAGTAAGCCTTGGATCATAAGTTTTTGATCATTGTCCTGGAAACATCGCTACATCGCTTTACTTACTGTGTGATAAAACTGGCTTAAAATGAGTTCAAAAAGAAAACTAACAACACTCACATACGCTGGTAAAGGGTGGAACAAGGGTACATACATACATATGTACATACCTACCTCTATATTAACCTATCCCTAACATAGACCCTTGATAACTTAAAACCTCTATAACTTAAAATATTTTGTGTTTCCCTTGGACTTTAACTTATCGAGGTTTAACTGTAGAACTTGACTTAGAACTAGAATAGTTCATGATTTTAACAGTAACAAAAATATCGACTTTAAACTTTTTTCAATCCTCTATTAAATTATTAAAAACACACTGATAACAAATACCACAACGATAATCAAATATAATAAAAACTCTATATTCCTCCAAGGGACCGTATCGCCATCGAATAAAATAATTAACTCAAACTTTATTTTTAAAGTTTCACAGCTATAAGCGTTCGGTTAACCTTTTCTTACTTTAATTTTCTTGTTTAAAAGTGAAATAAAAATCAAATGTGAGTTCACATGCGGTAGAAGGGTTCATTGTTAAGAAAATGAGATAAATACACTATGTAGATGGTAAATAGAGAGAGTGTGCGATTGATTGATATTTTTCTCTTTACTTACAGTAAAAGATAGAAATTGTTCGATTCAATATAAAATATTTTTTGAAAGTTTGCGACAATCACTACGATTCAACCTAAAAATAATGTGCTATAGATTTCAACGTTTCTCTTCCTCTCTTTGTACGTATTTCGAGTAGATTAAGAATAAAGTATAAAGCTTGGAGTTTAGTCTCCATGGTGTAAAGTCCATGTACGAGTTCGTAATCAACGGTAGAGTAGTGGAGACGTAGACCGCTACGAATCATCACAATAAAGAGGATATAAAGGATAGGAAACTATATAGAAACGCATTCTATTTCATTCTATCACAGCTTAAACCCTATGTACTTATACATTTATAGCTATCTCTTTTCGTCACACATTTTCGTTTCATAAAATGCAATTCACACCGTCCTAAAAGAAGTTTACTTCAAAAAATATGAGATATTATTGACTATTTAAACAATTTAAAGATAGACTGATATAATATTCACAATGCTCTAATATTAGGCGGAATTAATTTATAAATGCAAAACCATTCACGAGAGGTTAAAACGAACGATCAGTGTAATTACAAGGAGCAAAGTCGACCTATTCGGAATCCCAGAATAATTAGAAATTGCTTAACGCCCATTTGATCGGTGCAGACCGCGCCAAACATTATGGCCCATACGAACATAATGCAAGAGTGAATTCACGCAGGTACAGTCGTGGAGAAAATGATTGAATGCGGGAAAACTCATCCTTGCGATGCGACTCGTGCCTATTATTAAGGTCAGCCTTCAAATTTATGCATAAGATATATATACATATATATAAACGAAAATTGAGGTAAATTATACTGCATCTCTAAAGTCGTACCTGCATATAAAGGTGCTGCATCAAAATTCGTCACAGATATTTTCTCGTTATTGATAGTAGCGTGAACATAATCTAAATGTAATAATTTATGTTGCGTAAAAGGCTTGCAGAAAATTTTGATGCGTTTCAAACAACATTACTTTACACGACTTGTACGTACTTTTGTACTACGCGCCACATTCGCAGGCAGCTAAATTTGATAAGTACATTAATAAAAGTCACCGATGATTAATATTTTCCGATGGCATTCATTGAAATGTTGTTCATTCGTGTATATAAGGCAGATATGTTTTTGTTGTGAATCGTTCAGCAAATTATATGACTAAAACACAACTCAAAAGCATATAATTGACACTACGTTCTCTAGTGCGGACAGACCGCCAAACAGACTACAAAAATGTATTTAATATTTTTATAAGGGAAATGAACAGTTTCTCTTCCCTTATTCTATTAACCCTTTTCAATGTGTTGTTTGTATTTACAATATCTATTATTTTTCCTAAGTTCGACTAGTGTTGTCTAAACCTCGTTATCGGTGCCTATTTAGAGCGAAACGTAAAAAAGAATGTTGTATAGTCTCACGTCAAATTTACACAAAATCATTAATCTTAATGATCATTACACAATATCTCACTCTCGGCAAGAGCACTAATGGTTTGTAGACAACTGTTGTTTTGAGTTGACAACTACGGCATGTTTTATATAATTCAAGCAAAATCCGATATTTTATTTCATCACAAAAAATCAACTTGATAATATTAATTAATGCAGATCTAATCTTTACCTTTCTTATTGAGAGATTATAAGATATTCTAAGCAGAACGTTGAGAAAAAGTGTAATAACAAATATATTATAACTGAAATAAAATATTACCATTTTCGTAGCCACAACGCTAATCTCTTGAGCATCGGCTATGATGTCTTCGACAGTGACGTCATCGTAAACGGATGTGCGCACAGCTCTTGACGTAGATGGTGTTTGCCGACATTCATTGCATACGACATAGCCGTTTCGACGCTGTAATGAAGTGACTCCATTGATTGCATTCGCTAGACGAATCGCATTAATTCCACTGATTAGGTTGAAATTATTAGATTCGTCGCGCGCTGCATTTCTTGTGTTCGCTTCGTTACGGTTTTTTGATTGGGGATTGAAATCCTCCAATCGGAGACTAGACGTGCTCGGAGGTGATGTATTGATAAGATCAGTAGCTAAATCGTTTTCGCTTGAATCCGGTGTCCCATTCGTGGAATCAGTACCAGCGCCCAAGGTCGGTATCTGTGGACGAATCACGTTCCTTATAGTAGCATTCTTGTCTTCCACTGGAATATTCGTTTGAGATAGATTATTAGACGACGAAGCTTGGTTTAAGTTGGCACATGTGAGATTTTCCGAGGAAGATGTAGTTGCATTTTGACCGTCCCCTTCGGCGAGATTTTCAGAGAAAGACGTAGTTGCGTTAAGATGGCCCTCTTCTACGATGACCGCTTCGATGGATCCGGTCATATCTTTGTTTTTCTTCGGAATCTTTCTCTATTTCATCTGCTTGGATCTCTCTCTTTGTTAGAATCACTGCTTTCCTCCTTGGATTTTGAGCGCTGTCTTTGTTATCATCAGTCTTATCCTCTGAATTGTTCCCAATGGGATTTCATTCGTCCCTCCTGGTACCGTGTCAGCGTTTTGCGAACTCGACGATTCCATATTTAATGAATTACTGTTTCCTGAAACAAAACAACTCTTTTATTTTATTGCGCTTCCGTTTATGTTGTTTTGCGCACCAACGGAATGACACACCGAGAGAATTTATTTGCTAAAATTAATACACTAATTTATGATTGCCGTTTTACTACCTTTAAGTTTTGAAGACTAAAGTATATTTGGAAATATAGTATTTCTTTGATAATTACACCAGTTTAATAATATCAAAATGTAATAACAACAAAACCGTTTTAGTGATTACCAAGAATCACTAAAACATACTAATATTTGCAAAAGAGTAGTATAATATATAAAGTTATCTAAAAATTAGTATTTGTATTTGTAATATCAAAAACAGATGTTAAAAATTCCAATTTAATTCCAAGCGTTTATGTTAATTAAGTTTTTTTGTAAACAGTTGTATTTTGTGCTTGTTTGTGCGTTCACTAGATCACATAACTGACATTTTAGTGACATGGATCAGCCTACTAGTGATTTGTTAACAAACTGGGGTCTGCAGGAATGCGTGCAAACATTTTATGGTGAGTATGAATATTTATGCAGTTTACCTCTATTCAGTTTGATAATTTATCTCATCGTTTTTTTCTTTTAATTAAGCGTATGTAGCTAATTTATTCGCTTATTTTAACGCTTTCCGTTGTTCGATATTCTAATAGTTGCTTCAAATTAGTTATTGTTAGATACTATTTAAAACATTATCTTCAATCAATTTCTTCATTTACAATTGTAAAGGTAGCAACTGCAGAATGATAGAAGTAGTCAGATGAGCGATAGCATTTAAGTGTTTCAAGTAAAATATTTCATTAAAAAAAATACAGAACGAACTAGTGCCTATTTTAGCGAACTCATAATTTACATGTATTAGTATATACTGCCTAGCTAAGCTTAGTGCGTATATTGTACCTGATGGTAAAGTGGATGCTGGAGTATTACGCTTATTAACAAGTAACGGAATAGATGAGTCGATACCCATACCTGGCGACAGAGCACAATTTAAAGCTAATCTTGAAAATTGGAACTAAAACGGCGAATTTGAAACCTTCCGAGTCACAACAATCACAAATACATCCCACAGAGGTGCTTGGTTTATCATCAAATTATTATAGCTTCTAATATGCATGCCAATAGGACATGATTTTGTTTAATTAAAATAGAAATTATGCGATGATGTGATAAATGATGCAAGTATATAGCGTATATATAATATAACTAGCTAACCCGGCAGACGTTGTTCTGCACCTGCTTGTAGTTGACTTGTCCGTATAGTTGATGTTAGCGGCTGAGCCAACACGGATGTAGAATTATTTTTCTTCTTTGTATCGATCGTGATCAATTTAATTTTCGATTCCGATCCCAATCACAGTTTTGATTCTGATCTCGTCCCCACACTCGTTTTCGACTTAAGTCCCATTCTCAATTTCGGTCTCGGCCCCGATTTAAAACGATTTCTTACATTTTACATTTTTGTATCGACCGAGGACGCGTCTCCGTCATCATTGCGATCTCGCTTCATCATCCTTGATTTTATCTCGATTTGATACCGATTCCGGTTTTGCTCTCCATCTCAATTCCGGTTCCACTCTTGATTCAATTTCAATAAATTATCCCATTTTAAGGGTTGTTTGTAACACAGGAACCCTAAAAATTATCACCAAGAAAAGTACCCTAAATGTAGTCCAATAAGCGCTTCTACCTTCCTGTGACAGTCGCATCGTGATCTATTTAGTCATTCCGAAGATACCTCGAACAAACAGACAGACAGACAAATACATAGGGCTATTACCTTCATACAAACCTTGTCCTGTTAATAACGAATACAACAAAAAGAATTATGCAATATGGTGCAGTCGTTCAGTAGTGATGAGCGTACATACATTTCGAGGATTCATTTCTGTTTATATAGATGTGTTTTCTGAAATGAAATAGTGAACGTAAATAAAACTGAATGCTCATACTGTAGGAATCCCATTACAGTTTATAACTTTAGAAAAGTATTTATTTTGTTATACAGCTATCAGTTTTCTCTTCCTGAAGGTCATCATTAAAAATTTCATTTGGAGCCCTATTACAAAGAGCAGAAGGATCGGATTTAAATATTCATTCTGTTCGACCTTCAGAAGAAGCCAATAAAGCTTCCACTTCTATTCTAAAACCAGTACAAACTTTGTTGTATTAATCTAGGGGAAAATCACCACTATCTATTATCTCTGGAGCTATATCAGCCTATCTGCAGTCTGGTTATGTATTTTATTATATTTTCCATATTTATGCACTTACATTTGCATATAAGTAAAACATTGTTTTCGTTTGTATGAATGTCGAATTCTACTTCCAAAACTTTTCAATGATAAATACCTTCATTTTTACTTCAGGTGTTGAAGACATTAAAATCCACTCATGATCGAAAATCAATTTTGATACGAGGCCAAAAAGTTGGAAAATTATCAGAAACGCAGCGAAATATGTTGGTTAAGTAGTTAATTTTTCCACTATTTGAGAAAGATCCTAATATGCAAATGACCTAAAGATTCTAATATACAAATGTACGCTCATGTTTATACCAAATATCTTAAACACAAATAAACTGAAGGCTAACTTGTACAACTGCCCAGAGACAAGTTTTTCTTTGTAGTACATACCAAAATTGAAAAAGTATTTTGTTTACATTATTCTTTTCAACAATTTTTCGTCGGTGGATTAAAGACGCATATACCAAAATAATGATTTAAACAACAGGAGTCAATCAGGTTGCTGAATAATACTTTTGTACTAAATCCATACAATACACGTCATAAAAAACAATGTCTTTTAGGATGTCTATTTGTGCATTTGTAGCTCGGTACCCGCTAGTACTCTTAACATGATTCTTTTTAGTGTGAAAGTATGTTATCTGGAAATGGCGTTTTAGTATATATTTGATTTGATTAGGAACAATTTTGGTGTACCAGGACAAACGAAAAATCGCGACACTTTGTTTGTCTTACTACTTACAAAACTTCCATATTATAAAAACAATAAAAAACACGTGAAGTTACATTTGCTAAAATTGATATACACGGATGGAGCTGTGGATAAAAACTGGCATTAATTAAAAAGAAAAGGGTTCATTTTATCCTATTTCCTATATCCTCCATTTTATCATACATTTAAGTTATTCTAATTACTTGAAGCTCTCTCCCTTATTCGGACCTGACGTGAGTAAAGGGCGATTCTCCAGGAGACAAATGACGTATCTATTGAGTGCTCTCATTACGTTCTCTATCACTTGGAACTGGGAAGATATATCAAGGCAACAGGTATCATGAAACACGAGGAGCACACCGGAAGTAAATCTCTGTGTAAATATTACATTTAACATCTATTAGCGAGAAAGTTATCCCCTTCGAGGAAAATGTAGCATTCGGTTTGTATCCGCATGGCACGTAACATGTTGACGGAACTCAGTAACATCCAGGGAGAAAACCCACTTGTAATCAATTCCTGCCATTCTTAGAGATCAGGAATAATGCCCTTAATGAGGATGACTTTCCGAAAAGCAAAAGCTTATTTAACAAAATTAAGAAAGCTTTACCTAGTTAGTATTAATTGAGGAACAATGAGTATTTTTAACAAATTCACTCGTAGAACAATGTATATGAAAAGTAGTTAATTTATTACTTATGCAATCTTATTTGTATTTTATATTTGATTTGCTCAAATGATATGTTTTAAAAACACAAGGACCACAAGCCGGAGATCATAGTTTCACCGTAGTCGTTGCAAGTTATCAGAGGCTTTTTGTCTCCATGAATCCAAATCTCTCATCAAATCACGTGGTGTCAGGTGCACACTGTTTGCACGATTTTACAAAAGCGGCAAAATTAATTTTGTCTTATTTGCGATTTGCAAATAAACACTATTTTGATGCAAGACGTGGCTTCTGGGTCGTGTCTATTGAACTTTTCGAGAACACTAGACAAGAAATGGTAGTGTACCACTCACCATCAACTGTATCCTTTGTTTGAAATAGGATTGTACAAACTGGAAACGTTGAAAGACTATGAGTGCGTGTAATATTTCGAAAATGTTAAATAAAAAAAAATAACAAACAAGATTAACATTTGTACAGTCCACATGCCGTAGAAGTGAAACCATTAAAAAACTAAATTACGAAAGAATGAGAAATACGGAATCAGGATTGAGATAATTATGGGGTTTTAATTATTATAACATTGGTATAAGGTTTAAAACTTATTATTTTTTTATTTATATCATTTTTTTCCGCCGAATCGACGCTTTTCGGCACACTAGGAAAACGTTTATTAAAATGATAAAAATATTCACAAAAACGATACATAACGTGAACAATACACCACATTGCCTATGGCGCCTTTTTCTCGGTTTTGTATTCTATCTCATTGCTTCGTAGGCCAAGTCATATAGATGTATATATGTGTATCTCATTAGTATAGCTTTCTCGTTTCATCAAATTTCAAATCACAACGGCGATAAAGAAATTTTCACTTCGAAATTGAAGGAATCATGTTGTGTCCACCCGGGCAGAGCTCCGATCACAAATAATTATTAACGATATAAATATTAATAATCATACTAGGGATTTACGTATGAAATTACCGTTTTTCAATATTAGTCGATTTAAATTTAAATGTTTTTGGTTTTGCGAAATATTTGAATGTAAAATTCTAATGCCGAAAAGTGTAAAGTACCCATTGATCTATTTATGAAAGTACCACGCACTTTAGTGACTGCCACTTCGGTACGAAACAGATTTTAATTACTGTCAAACGCGCCTAAAGCGGTTCATTTTCCCAACGCTTTTCGCCCGTTTAGTACTCTAGGAGCAAGTGTAAAGCTACCTGTATGTATTTGACCGGACCCGGGGTTCTGTACAGTGAGGCCTCTGTCCCTATCACACGTGAGACGGGGAGTCACTAAGCCCAAAGTGGTGGGCGCGGCGGGCGCTCAGGTAACACTGGTATCGATTTTTGGCAAATTTTAAATGCATTTGAAATTTGTCATTTTGAAATTTGAAAGTACATTATTATCATTATCGCAAAACAATAATGGCAAACCATTATAGCGCGTTTAACATTGAGACACAGTTCTGAAAGTGCTGAAAAAGTTATTACCAGATCTGCCATTGACGTATTTTATTTACTGGGGTCTTAAAAACTTATGTCGATCACGGCAGACGTCTTCATTGAGTACACACTTCAGCAAACAACAAAATATTAGATGCTAACCGGTCAGATGTACGTGTGTTACGTTCCCTGTTTCACATCAATATGATTTCTTTTTTCATTGTATTTATAGAAATTAATATTTCATTTTGTAAAGTATGTACTAAAATTTATCAGTTTGATGATAAAAAAGTAAATATAATTCGAAAGAATCTCAAATATTATGGTATATTGCAGCTAATAAACAATCATTTAAATTTCATTTTTATTTTCTTCTTTTTATTTATTTAAGACAAAATTTTAAAAAATAAATAAACAAAAGAATCATGTATACATTACAAAATGTTCTGACTTCGAAAATTTTGCCGGCAAACATCATGATAGTATACTTCATGAGAGAGAACACTATATTTTGGTCAAAGTTTCACTGTCGATTTCACTATCTAGCTCAAAGTTTAGTAAAATACTTTTTTAAATTGATCCTTCCCTGAAGAGCGTAATAGCTCATTCTCAGACCGAAATTGTTTCTTTTTTTTTTACAAAAAAAACACAAATTTACGTTTGCTGAAGCCACAGTATCAGAAGTCTAACAGTCAAAGATCCTGCTGAACCTTCAGCTGGTCCTTCCTCCTTTTTTTCAACATCTGTCGAGAAAATTGTCTTTTCCACGCTGTAAATGTCTTGTAACAACTACTATGATATCCTTAATCAAAAATTTCGTCCGGTAAAATAATGTTTTTGTATTTCAATTTATGAAATTTTCGTAACCTCAAAATCTTTTGACATTTTCACATATTTTTTTTGAAAATATTAGTAATTTATCAGTTTTACCGTGTAACAAAAAACACATTCCAGTTATTTTATTTTTATTCGACGTGATATCGGATATATTAAATAAATAATAGACAAGTCAACAAAACAAAAAAGCAACACTGTGTATTTTTTTAAATTCTCGTAACACGAGGGATCTGTATGAAGGTTCACATATATACCGAAAACATCTGGCAAAAACCAATAGGGTGGGGACAAGACAGGGCCCTCTAAGGTATAAAACCTCAATTATTTCAATGCTAGTAACTATAAAAGAAAATACTGTAGCCTAGAATGAGTACAATAGTAATACATAGTATTTACATAGGGGGGAAGAAAATTAAGGAAAATGGTTTTTATTAATTTTTTAACCAATACATCTTTCAAATGCGTTTTAGATTTTGATCTGTTTTATGACATCTGACAAAGTTTTTAAAAAGGAAAAATGAATAAGTACCAAACAATAATCCATCAAGATTTTCATAGATTATTTTAGAAAAATCTTTTTTCGCAATCTTCATTAAAAATGTGTCGTGACATAACCCTCGCATATTCATGTAGAAAAGTTATGAGTAATTAATTTCTAAAATTTTATAGTAAAGAAATTAAAAAATATTCTAAAAATACTTTTTGAAAAAATTTTTCCTTCAGTTTTTCTTGAACAATCAACCGATTTTGTCGATATGTTTGGGGAGAAGAGCTGATTAGATCTTGGTATCGATAGGTAGGTGGCTGGTAAGTTATTACAAAAAATTTTGGACCTTTTAGGCACGTAACCCTGATAAATCAATACAAAAGAGATTATTCGCCGTCACTCGTTTTCACATATGAAGCGCTCGGAAAATTGAAACAAATCCTCTTCCCTTGAGATCGAATAAATCTTTAGCTGAGAGCGGCCCATTTTTATGTGGAGAGGCGCAGTAATTTTCCAGGAGGAATAGCTAAATATGGACGGAGCTCACCTCCCACACACAGATCGATGGTTGGCATAGTGACGGCTCGATTTCTTATCACGAAGGTAAATTAAATCAAACCAGTCATGATCACGCTTTTACTGTTTTGCCAAAGTTATCAATCGACTCTATTCGTGCTAAAGCTTTGTTTAGAAGTTTCAAATTAATAATGTAATGCCACAATTCATTTGCGTTTCAGTTCTTATTGCATGTTGCAATACGAGCTGAAATACAAAAATACGTTTTTGCAATTATGTGTTATCGGCCAACAGTTTGAGTGGAACTGTACATAATTATAAATATTATGGTGCAAATAAAAGCAATACGCAGCATTTGTCTCGAACACGAACCCGACGGCCGCGACAGTGGGTCGGCGGTCGCTGGCACTCCTGGCCGGCGTGACGAATAACGACAAAATTCGCCGAGCGAAAGTATCTATTGCAGTAAAACATCGCATTTGCAATATTTATAACAGATCGTCACAAGGAAAATAAAAACTGTCATTTTGTAGAAGCTGGCGCTCAAGAATTTAAATTTATGCGAAAATATTGGATAATAGTCTCTGACAGGCAATAAAAGTAATATTGTGAACACGTGACATCTAGTCCCACGGCTGAGCACACGGTACGCCGGCGGATTGACCCCGCATCTCCTGACCGATGCGCCGGTGCAAATATCGATTACCGCGAAATGCACAATATTCCCTATGCATCGGGCCAGTGCGCGGACTGTAGCCTTGCTACGTTCTTAGAGGACACATATGCCTAGCAGTGAGTCGACGTGTGGCTTGCATGTTCCCGACAGCATATGCGTAAATGACGGCATATGCTTAAATGACATCTGTTCACGAAGAAAAAAATAAAGTTATGAATATTGTACCGTAGAATCGAAAGTAGTCGCTACTTTGATTTGAGCCGTGGAACAATCACTTACCAACTAGAGATGAGATTGCAACAGCGAAGGTTGTTTTTAAACCAAAAACCGACTGAAATCGACTTACTGTTACTGCGAAGCGCTATAATGCTCGAAGTTCGAAATTCCGAAGCTGGATGTTCGCAACTGGGTATTAAACAAGCTTATAGGGTCAAGTTTCCCAAGTTATTCTAATGACCACTTCACTTCAGTATATCTGTATTGATCAAGTTGATTATCCCGAATACGTCTTTGAGACCAAGATCTGTAGAGACGAGTCGGCGACAGCGGTACGCGACTTGTTGCTGTAAGCCGTGTCCGAGACTGGCTCGGTATTTTATTTTGCTTCATAATAAAAACAAAGAAATATCCACGCATGCGCACTCACAACAAAACGCACGCATGCGCTCAAAGTCTCGACTTCGAGAAACATCTGGATATTAAAAACTTTGCTTACAATAACTCGACAGTTACATCATTGAAATATAAATATTTATAAGCTAACAATATTAATGAGAACAGATTAAAATACCATTAAATGCCGATATGATAGATTTATTGGTAGTAAAATCAAAATGTTACGCACCTTATGAGTGCGTCGTCGTAGAATAACATTTCGATTTGATCGATAGAAATCTTGGTGTGAAATGGCTTATTTTATATGTATCTACAGCTTATTATTTTGTCAAATAATAATTTCACAAAAGCTATTCTTTTTACAGAGATCTCCCTCGTAAAAGTTAACCTGAAAATCGTGTAGTGTTAAAATTAGTAAATAAGTGGGCTTACTATTTTCGATCATCGTTTCGTCATTTCGTTAACGCAATGACTTACTCGAACGTTGGCAACAGAGATGAAGTTAACTATTCAGAAAAACAAAATGCAACATAAGAGATGCGTCTCATGATTTTTAAAACGCATTCAATATGAGATATACGCCGTAAACATATAGATGAAGAGAAGGAAGGCACAGAGCGAAACAACAAAGCGATCAACAGATCACACCGACGCCTTGATTCATGCGCGCCTCGCCACGTGTGAGCGGTCTCGCCGAATCTATGTACGCGTGGTTGTTTAAAATTCATCCCGCGGCGACTTTATTCCAGTTTCAAGTGTTTTGAGAGCGCCGTTTTGAGTGACGATAGGGTTGGCTCGCTCCTTTTATTGACATTCCCAACGAAAATGATGTATAAAATAAAATAATGGAAAAAAAAATAGGTTTACCGTGTAGGCCAACCCTGAAACTTCCCGCTATTTTCGAGTTCAAAACACTCAAAAATATACGGGATTTGATGCGATTTTTGAGTAAAAACAGTTTGTTTCGATTTATTTCAACAACGATTTCTCGCAAACGAATCAACCAATTTTGACCCGGTTTATGGCAATCGACGTGTTTTACAGGGTCAAGAGCTGGTTAGAATTTGAAATCGATCGGTCAAGCCGTTTCGTAGTTATTCCAAAAACTGTTTTTTTCGTTTTTTTCGACAACGATTTCTCACAAACGAATCAACCTATTTTGACTCGGTTTGCGGCGATCGACGTGTTTTAATAGATTAAGAGCTGATTAGATTTTGGAATTGATCGGTTAAGCCATTTTAAAGTTATTTTGAAAAACCACTTAAAATTTTTTTTCTTAGTTCTTTGAAAATTTCTCAAAATCTACCAGTTCAAATCGACCCAAACTTTCAGGAAATCTAAGTTTGGTGAAACTCTTTGGA
The DNA here is from genome assembly GCA_005406025.1 of Eumeta japonica. Lineage (NCBI taxonomy): Eukaryota > Metazoa > Arthropoda > Insecta > Lepidoptera > Psychidae > Eumeta > Eumeta japonica. The sequence continues at coordinate 28,965 of BGZK01002046.1, forward strand.
ACGCCGTTTAGTGGGTTCGATTCAGTCAATCCGTTTAAAATTATAAGAGGTTTACATACGTCCACACATACACACACACACGCACATCCCCACAGATATACGGACATCAGTTCAGGGATGATTAGGGAAGCTTTCTAGACCCTCAGAACGTCGAGATCTGATGAGAAATCGATTTTTGCAAAATGGGGTGAAACCAATAACTTCCCGAAAATTTTAGAAAATTTTCAATTTTCTTAGCGGGAAGTTAAAAACTGTTCTGAAATCCTGCACGCCGCACTTCCATAATTTAGGCACTTGAGAATAAAGAGGTAATGAGAGCGTGTTCCGAAAGCGAACATCGAGCCTCCAGACAACGCCTTACTTCCTGTCTCGGGACATGACAAAAGCTCATTAACGTAACGGTCATGATGTTAAACTAGCTGTCCTTCCTTAAACTGTTAACCGATATTGAAAGCACTCCGTAAGCTTGGAGTTGTTAGGAATACGTGCTCCAGCACATCAGACTGAAGACACATCGCACAAAAGCTACTTTATAATTTATATATATATACTAGCTTTTACCCGCGGCTTCGCTTGAGTTTAAGCCCTTAAATATCAAAGCATTACATTCCAACAGAACAGAATCAATGTGATTCAGTATTTAAAAATTACAACATACAATGAAGTTTGAAAAACTGCAAAACTGAAATGCTTTATTGAAATAATTTACTATAGCAAAAGTTAAAATGCAATTCACTAAAACAAAAATAAGTAATTTAAAAAGATAAATTGCAGAGTATTATTCTTGAATATTTTTATATACTACGTTGTCAATGTACAAAATGGGTAAATTTCGGGCATTAGACACACGCGAACAGGCTACATATATTTGACCGTGAGAGAAACATGGCTTTTTTAAGTGCACTTCTGCTACCTGTTTGTCTGCCTTTGTGCTTTGTTTATACTAACAGCAAAACTGAGCTTGACGGGAATTACCCTGTACCCTTTTGAATTGAAATGGAAGGTCAGTGGGAATAATTGGAATCCGAGGTATGATGACACTTTCTCCCTGTTAAAATAGTGGCATCAATTAGATTTTGCCCTAATTTCGTAATGCAAAGCCTTATGCCAAAACATAACCGAGGAGCATCTATATTTCGCATAAGCATTACTGGTACATTAATTTTCAAATGAAGTTTGTGACGGTACACCCGACAGTTCTAGTAAATTTAAAAATTTTACAGGATATGAACAACTTAGTTTCGTATCTATGATTGTATCCATTGACAAATACCTTCATATCTCCTTGTGTACTTCTTTAAAATTGCGGTATTAATTCCATTAACCACTTCATTTTTTGGTGCCAATGTTACTCTTGCACAAACCACTGATCACTACGCAAATTTTGTTGTAATTCCGGAAAAACATCAGCAATGAGATCCACATCATTTTCTACTACTTCACAAAATTCTCTTGAAAATGTAATATAACCTTCTTCATCAACGTCTAAACAACTATCACCGATCTTCAACAACATTTCTGCGTAAAGTCCCGATTCCATGTAGTTATGAAAATGCATTCTCATATTCGTTTTAAACTGAATTTTTCAACTTTTGACCATAAGCTTGATGATTTAATGCATGATTGAATTTCATCCGCTGGTGTTCCCTTGTAAATGACTGAGAGAATTTGTCGGAAATCACCAGCCAATAAAACTACCATTCCCCCCATTATATCTATACTATCTCGTAAGTCCTGAAGTGTCCGGTGTAAAGCCTCAATAACCCTCTTGTGGGACATTGTACTTTCATCCCACATTATTAATAATTCGAGCAATTTCATTATTAAAATCATCTCCATTGTCTCGTCGAGAACTTTGCATTCCAAAATCATCTAGCTTTTTTCCAATCATTGAAAAAACCTTGTTTTCGAATATAATTAGCGTTTTGTTGTAGATATGTTCATTGACAGTCGCTTGCTGCATTTGATGTAAAATATCTTCCACCCTATATTCTTTGCACTTATTCCAAAAAGTTTGTGGATTAGAAAAACCACAAGAAGATAAACCATGCAGCCGCCACGATGCTTCATTGCTACTGACATATCTTCCTTCTAGATAAGTTTGTATATCATTTTGGAGTTGTACAACACTTCATTACGTGGATTGGAAATCGCTTGATCGCTTCCCTTATTGATATACTTGCAAATATATTTAATTGCACGTACAGAATTTCAAGCTTCAACATTAATATGAGCGTTAAATAATTTACACAGAATCGGCGAACAGGACACAACCCAGCTGTTATCGAAATTTTGAATACCCACTGTGAATCTGAATCTCAAATTTTTTACCATCATCTTCAGGCGCCCTTCGTATGTAGAACGGATTACCCTTCTCACTGTGTACTGTTTTTCTAATCATTTCCCGAGGATACTTTTTTATACCCTTACCATTTTTCATACAAGGTGATCCTGGATTGCAAGTTCCACAGGGACCGTGAATCATGTTTTTAATAACTGTGTCGTACAGATATTTATCTTCTTGTGGATCTGTAATTTCAGCGCTAATTATATTGTCGATATCATTGGGTAGTAACTTCTCTTTTAGCCCAATTAAAATGTGCTCATGTGGTAGACCTCGTTTCTGCCATTCAATGGCACTGGACGTCTCTAAATACTTTTCCCTTTGTCACAACATTCATTAACTTTTGAAACTTTAAATGAAATACGCGAGCAACTATGTCATGTCGATCAGTGGCTATTTGCCCAGACATAATCTCTTGAATTATACCCTACCACGAAAGATTACAGGTGAAAGTTACGAACAGTTCAGGCCTTAAGTAAATTCGTACGTAAGTGAAAACGTCTTGAGTGTACTCATGCAGATAACGGGGACTGTTTACAAAAGTAGACGGCAAAATAACCATTTTACCTATATCATTAGGTCTAATATTATTATCTGCACTAATCGCATCTCGTAGGTAAATGTAATTTTGTTCAGTTTATAGAAATTTACCAATGACGTTCGCTCTCAACTTTAATATACATATCTACCAAGGATTGACGAAAAAGTTGTCTTGTTCGCGAAAGGAGGTTGAAGTCGTACTCTCGAAGCATCATGTGATACGTATAAAAGTCCACACAGGAAACTTTTTTATTAGAAACTGGCTACCTTGTTGTTGGATTAAAAACTGGTATATTGAAGTGATATCTTGGCTCACCTTTTGAGAATTAGTGAATACTGCAAAACATCATAAAATTTATGAGTATCGGCTACGCGCTTTAGCGTATTATCATGTGCCCAAAACACTATGTCTCGTGTAGAGCATGGATCACCAGTAACCAAAACGGCAACTTCATTGACCATCGGTGCATTATAACGCCTTTCAAGTTCGCCACGTGGAGTCCGATCAGCATGAATGACAACTTTGTAGTTATCTGAAGGCCAGTCTTCTATTGCACTTTTAAAAATATTTAGCAACAAATTGTGACTGTGTAACATTCGTTGGATTTTCAATACTGTATCTCTTTCAACTACTTCAATATACTGACAACGACGGCTTACTTCATTTTGTTCATCACCTATAAAATACACCTACAAAAATTTATGCTGTTCATTAGCTTCTGGAAAAAGTGATCCAATTCGATGATGTATCTGCCCTTGTACAGTAAAAGTTGGTAAAAATCCGTGTACTACTATTACTTTGGAAAGGATGTCATTTGAAGGCAAGAGTTATACTTTCTGATTTTGCTTATAAACTGCTTTGACTCATCTGTAACTCTTGATTATAAAGTTTTTAAATGCTCATGTGGTTCACCAAGTAATGGAAGTAACACTTTACCACTGAAACAGCACATTCCTGCAGTTTCATGTTTCCGTTTGAGAGCGTCGCAATGCAGGCATTTTTCTTTCATCGAGCCAATAACAATTAAAAGATGACTATGATATTCAATCGAAGGGTCATATAGAAATCCAGTATTGTTAAATACAGAGCAATCCTTACGCATGAAATTTCGACGGCGTATGGCCTGCATTTCTGCAAAACGAATTCTTCTCGATTGCGTTGTTCGTGCGTTTCTATCGCTCTTCTAGCTGCCTGTTGTTCACCTTGTCTCTTCCATTTGAACTCGTGTTTGAAGAGGCGTTTCAGCTGCTCTCAAAATACTTTGTCGCTCTGTTGTTGTTGTCTTCTCAGCTCTGCGTGAGCTGAAGATTCTTGATTTCGTGCAACTTTTGCTGCACGGGCCCGTGATGAACCTCTGGACAGATCATATTTACACTTCCGAGGCATTTTGAAGAAGAACAGAATAAAAGTTAAGAGCAATGAGTAATAACTAAAACAATAAACTGGCACCTAACGTCAAAAATTGAAGTTTAGGGACTACTCACCTAAAAACAGTATCAACACTTTTTAGACAGTCGAAATGTCAAAAAAGAAAGATATCGTTGTGAGATAATTCCAATACGGCTTAAAAAATTGTTTTCATAAATATACCAATATGGAGTGAACCAATTTATAACTTAATAATTAATTTCATATATATGTCGTAACTGTAACCCGTAACTGTGTCTTTAGTGTGTTCAAGGATTATGAAATAAACATCAAGGAAAAACTGTAAGTGTGTAAAATTTATTAACCAATTATATCCGGGCTACGAATACATCTATATCTACACCTACAAAAGAACAAAATAACATTTAATATAGAAAAATTCCAAACAGTTGAAGGTATCCCTACTAATATTATAAACCGATTACCATGAAACTTTGTACAGATATATTTAGAGGTATTAGAAAGGACATTGGATACTTCTTATTAAAAAAATATTTTTTACGGAGGGTAAAAAGAAATATTGTGACAGACATGATTATTTTTAAAATAAATTGAAAATCTAGCAATTTCAACGCCAATGAAGTGCAAACCCTAGGTGTTTCACATTACGATTAGGTGTTGCACACTTATTGAAGTTCAAATATATTTACCATCGGTTCGGAAATATATGAGGAAAATCAGCAAGAAATTTCGTTAAGCGTATTTTTTTAAATTGTACTTAACTCAATGGTGTCGATGATCAACGCTATTATCAAATACACAAATTGTAATTTAATGATGCAATAAAATTTATCCATTTAATAAAAGAATGATTATCCTTTGTAACTTTTTTAATAGAATTTCTAAGAGGAAAGCAATGGTTCTAAGCAGCAGACGGTAGATGATCATCGCCGCCCTTGAACACCCGTAACCCAGAGGACTACGGTCCTATACTGTAGAGGACTACGCTGGTGTCTTGCGAGACTTTTACGAAGGAGTAGGCTCTTTCATTGAAAACCCTTAGTCATATTCAATAAGCGATACGCTGATGGTAGACCATTTGAAAGTTTTACTATTTGTGGCACAAAAAAATAGGTACAAAACGTAGGGTGTACTTTTGAGCAGAAAAGTCAGTGGAAAATTACCTTCTCCACCGACCGGGTCCAGACACTCGGCGCAGCAATGTCGCAAAGATAACTACAGCATCGGTGTACGTAACGCGTAATCCGCCCGCTCGTTCTACAAATGTCTATTTATGGTACGTTTGTAGTCTCATTACTATTGGCCAATTGACCTGCACTCGTATTGTTGAATTCTAAATTGTTATAAAATACGGCAACTTTTGTCCCAGACGTCCAGCCTCCGAAAGGATCGTGGAAGGAAGACTCGGCAGTGGCTGTGATCACATGGCACACGCGATACAGCGACAATAGCTTTTATCCACTGAGGTATCTTTTACGATGGCATATGTAAGTCGTAATCCTTTAGACCTCAAAGAGAGTCTCTAAACTTACCCATAGTAGTCTACAAAATTATTCGGAAATATGTCCTTCGTCACGTTATCACGTTTGGAAATTAGAGAATTTATTAAATTCAATATTATTTAGCGACAATACAATGAAATTTAGCAATAATACAGTGAAATTTAGTAACTTAAAAAGAGGTGCTATTGTTTTATGTGATGTGTCGTATGTAATACATCGACAACGCATCACAGCTCACATATCACGAACCACAGTTGTTACTTTATTTCTTTAGATTTAAATTTAAAATAATCTTGGGAGTATGTATCAGCAACAGGGCGATTGAAATCTGATAAAATGGAGTGCCTGCGGTTCATAAAACTTTAATGTAGCGAAAATTCGGAACATAATAAATAAATGTAATAGCTATTGTGGCAGAAGGCATATACAGGGGGTAACTAAAGTGAATTAATATCGCCTTTCGCGGTAATAAAAAGATAACTGCAGCATGTTCATACTAATTCGATATTGCAGTGCGAAGACGGTTATACACGCAAATTTGCAAGTGTCGGCCTAAACGCTATCTTAGTTTTGCAGCGAACTGATGGAACAGATTCCTCGGATACCCCGTCTGGATATATATTTTCCTGTCTAAAATGCGAAATGAGGCAGTCCCGATATCGCTTAAAATCATTAATTTTATTGTTTAATTATATTTTATAAAATAATAGTCTCTTTTCGCATGCCTTATTTTAATATACATTTTAGGTCTATGTTACGTAAAAATAATCCCAAAAATAGAATATATAGACTAAAACTGTATTTAACTAAATAATGACACCTGAGTAACTATTTGAGAACACCGATCATGTTATACAATTTTAAAAATAAATAATATTAGAATAAATCGCAGAGAGGCAAATAGATTAATTTTAATTATAGATTATATTATATATTTTTTACTTTGGAAGCTCCGGTTCATTGTCCATAACTCACCAAACCAAATATGTGTTTAGTTACTTATCTAACGAGTTTTGCTACAGTGAAAAAATCTGTTTTGATCGATAATGGATACAAGCTAGTTCAAACAGTAATCTGATGAACATAGTCTAACGATACACATATTATATGAATATATACTATATTTTAACTTTCGATATCGAAAACCGAGCGGTAATAGAAGTTAGCTGCATATGACGGTATCTAGGTTCGCAAACCGATACACCGATTTCGATGCGGTCACTTGGGATTGAAAGCTAGTTCAATGGAAACGGTTCTTAATTGTAGGTATTTCATTAAAATCTGTACATTTGTTTAAACATTAAAAATACTATTTCAAGTATCACACGATTCTCGTGGAAATATTTTAAATATGTGTAGGTACATATTTAAAAAATATTGGTAGATATGTATACGATAAACTCCGATACACCATGACCGACCGCAGTGAAAGAAACCACATCTAAGAGGTTATTATGAAAACTTATATAAGCACATTAGGCGATTTTTGGATTTGTGAAATTGATGAAGTAACAAAAGATCAAGACTATTTAAACTGTAGAAAACTAATTTATTTAATTTAATTAACAATGACATTTGCACTATAAAATTGTCAAATGAAGAAGATGGTTACTACTCAGTTAACACGCAAGTATGCGTATGGGAGCGTATTGCTATTAAATTGTACTAGGCGCTGCGCATGTCTGCGTTTCTCCCAACATTCTCTCCTGAACGCAGACCCATCGCTACACTGAAAGCTTCATGTTTTGGTCTATGCAGTCCTTTGGTCAAAATGTCCGCAGTCATGTCTTGACTCCTTTGGTATTTTACTAGGACTTGTTTGTCAGCAATCCTCTCTTTGATAAAGTGATGGCGAACATCGATGTGTTTGCTGCGTTGATGATAACTTTCACTATCTGAAATGCGAATGGCACTTTTTTTATCACAGTAAACAACAATAGGAACAGCTGACGATTCAGGCCAAAAGTCTTCATTTAATTGTTTCAGCCAAATCGCTTCTTGCACAGCAGTGGCCAGAGACATGTATTCAGCCTCCGTACTTGACAGGGCTATAGTTAGTTGTTTCTTAGAGCACCAACTTATTGCAGCACCCTGAAGAATAAAACATATCCAGTGCAGGATCTACGGTCTTCAGAATGACTAGCCCAATCAGCATCACAATAGCCTGTAATGTTGCCTTCTGAGTTTCCATGATATGTCAATTTATAATCAATGGTGGCTTTTAAATATCTAAAGACTCTCTTCAGTGTAGTCCAATGCTCTGCAGTGGGTTGCCCATTGTACCGACTTAATGAATTTACAATATATGTTATGTCAGGTCTTGTCCCTTGTGACAAATATAATAAGCACCCAATAGCTTCTTGATAAGGTACGTTTCTCAATATTTCCTCCTCATTTTCGGCTCTCTTTAATTGAGTGTTTGGATCACATGGAGTCCAGACTGGCTTGCAATCGTCCATACCAAAACGAGTAAGTATCTTTTAATATATATTGATTGATCTAGTGATATTTTATTTTGATCTTCATGTGTTATTCTGAATCCAATACATTGTTTTGCTTTTCCCATGTCTTTCATACTAAAGTTATCTTTGAGTTTTTTTTTTGTTTCTTCGCCAGTTTCAGAACGATTATAAAATAAAAGCAGATCGTCGACATAAACAGAGATAAATAAAATATCATTTTTGCTCAATATACGAAAATAAATGCAAGAATCAAGTTTTGATCGTTTCATGCCAATTTCTAACAAAACGGAGTTAAGCTTTTTGTTCCACTGTCTACTGGCTTGCTTAAGGCCATATATAGCTTTATTTAAATGGCATACTTTCTCTCGATCAAAAGTGGGTGGTTGGGACATGTAAATATCTTCATCAACATCCCTTGCAGAAATGCTGTAATGGCATCCATTTGATGAATTTCTAGATTGTATTTTGCAGCTATACCTATGAGATATCTAATCGACGTGTATCGTACAACAGGTGCGTATATCTCATTGTAATCTATTCCTTTTTTCTGCTTGTAACCCTTAATTACAAGTCTAGCTTTATAACGAGTGATTTTTCCAGTATGATCAAATTTTCTTTTAAAAACCCATTTGCATGGAATAGCCTTCATCCCACTAGGTAAATCTACTAAAGACCAAGCATTATTGTGAATGAGGGACTCATACTCTTCTTTCATTATTTGTTTGCAACTTTCTTTGCCGACGGGGTTTTAATACCTGTTTCATTTGCAGGTGATATGTTAACACTCGGACTTGGTAAGTATGTCTCATTTAGTGGATCTTCATAATCTATAGTACTTGAAGTATCTGTGATATTTGGAGAAGACTGCTCTTTCTCATCTGTATTTTCATGATCTTGTGTAATTAATTCAGATTTTTGTTCATTCAATGGTAAGTATATTTGTGTTAATTTTTGTTCTTTATTATTATTCTTTTCATTATTATTTTTGTCTTTTAATTGTTGTATTTCGTGTACTTCTTGATTAATATTATTTATTTTTGTTTCAGGTGCTGAAAAAGAAGTTGATTCTACTATTTTACTTTTAATGTTTTCTTCCAGAAAATGCACATCCCGACTGATCACTGCTTTATTCGTTTTCGGGTCCATAAAACGGTAGCCTTTTGTGCATTCACTGTACCCAACAAATATTAGCTGACGAGATTTCATATCTAATTTTTGGCGCTTTTCTTTGGGTATGTGCACCATAGCAGGACAACCAAATATTCTGATATTGCTCAAGTCTGGCTTTTGTCCGGTCCATACTTCATGAGGTGTAATATCTGATAAAGCATGTGTGGGCGAGCGGTTGATTATATATGCAGCAGTTGTTACAGCTTCAGCCCAATAATTCTTCGATAAATCAGCATTAAACATCATGCATTTTGCTCGTTCGACCAATGTACGGTTCATTCTCTCGCTCAGACCGTTCTGTTGTGGCGTGTATGGATTGGAAGTCTGATGTAATATTCCATTTTTCTTTAAAAATCAGCAAAGTTTTTATTACTATACTCCAATCCATTATCGCTGCGTAAAATTTTAATCTTTTATTTAACTCATTTTCTACTCGGTTTTGTATTCAATAAATTTTTCCAACACTTCTGCCTTGCTTTTAATTATGTATACATAGACTTTTCTTGAGAAATCATCAATAAAGTTGTAAAATACCTGGCACCGCCAATCGAAGCAACTTGTATCGGGCCACATACATCTGTGTGGACTAGCTCTAGCAACCCGTTTGCCCTGGAGCCATTGCTTGGAAATGATTGCCTTGTTTGTTTACCCTCTAGGCAGCTTATACATACATACTTTTCTTTTTGTGATGATAGTTTTACACCAGTTGTACAGTTAGGTAACTTGTGAACATCATTATAATTTAGATGGCCCAAACGTTGATGCCATAGATGTGTTGTTGACTCTGCTATTGCTGACATGGCGAATATTTTACTGTAATTTATGTTTAGTCTATATGTATCATTTATTAGATTTGCTGTGGCTACTTTTTGATTATTTGAATTATATACTGAGCAGCCAGTTTTATTAAATTCCACTTTACAACCAGATTTTATTATTTTACTAACTGATAATAAATTTGTAGACAACTTTGGCACATATAAAACATTCTTTACTAATATTTCACTGCTGCCGCCATCTTCATTAGGTATGTGCAGTATCACATCACCACAGCTTTCGACATGTAAAGTTTTATTGTCTGCAATTTTGATTGTTGATATTGGTGATGTTGTTTCATTCTCTAATAAATCTTTATGCATTGTCATATGCATCGAAGCACCTGAATCTACATACCAGTTTATACAATCATTCAGTTGCATGGCCGAGAAAGCTGCTACAAAACCTTTATTATTTTCTTTACTCTGTGGTTTGTTTTAGAAACCAACAATTTTACCAAGGTGTCCATGTTTATTACAATTGAAGCATCTTGGACCTTTTGACTTTGACTGATGCTGAATGTTTTGAACTTAGCTTGAGTATTTTATTACTTGTGTACAGAGCTGAATTACTTGGTGTAGCTTTTATTTCTTGCAAAAGTTTCGTTTTAATCAGGTCTGCACTTATTTTTACTCCTGAGCTTTCAATCCCCATTATCATAGGTTTATATTCGTCGGGTAAACCTGCTAGCATCAAGGTCCCGAGCCATTCATCATCAACATTGAATCCAATATTTCTGAGCTTATGAGCTGAGCTCATGATTTTGTTGACATAATCTTCTACACTGGTGCTTGTTTCTAAATTAGTGTTAATCAAATCTCGCAATAAACCAACTTTTCTCAGTAGACCCGAGTCTTGAAATGCTTTTATAAATTTTCCCAAATCTGTTTTGACGTCGTTGCATCCTGTATATGTATAAAATTTATTGGATCGACTAGTAATATTAGTTTCGATTTTGCCTTTTTTCTTTCTTTGGATCGGTATTTGTTCCTTGGACACATTCCCATAAATCATCGAGTTCCAGGTATGCTTGCACAGCGAAACTCCAGCTTGTCCAATTATCTCGGCCAGTAAGTTTTTCAATTTGTATCAAGGATCCGTTTGATGACATTTTATCAGAAAATTATAGCTGAAAAATACTGAAATATAAAAAACTTCGGCGACCGCGTGAACAATTTTTAGGTTATACGTATTTCTGATCAAAATAAACTAATTTACTTTTAATTTTCACTGTACTACACTAAACAGACAGGGAGAGGCCCATAACCTGATGAAATAACAAAAGATCAAGACTATTTAAACTGTAGAAAACTAATTTATTTAATTTAATTAACAATGACATTTGCACTATAAAATTATCAAACGAAGAAGAGGGTTACTACTCAAGTTAACACGCAAGTATGCGTATGGGAGCGTATTGCTATTAAATTGTACTAGGCGCTGCGCATGTCTGCGTTTCTCCCAACAGAAATCTTATAAAATCGCGTCACCGACATTCTAATGTTTAAAAATGTTATATTTTACTGTCCAGTTTGGCATTTTATTAAGATGTGATTTTTATTAATACATAGGCATCAATTTACACGACCTGTTTAATGCCAAAAACGTCGTTATTGCCGCTTACTACGCTTAAGCCTCGCTTTGGTGAATGTGCTACATTCATTCTATTTCACACTTTCGTAAAACTAATTAAAATATGCCAAACCGTTTTGCCGTCATTTTAATTTAACTGCTTTCTGTTATTTATTAAATCTTGCATCCTCTTCGACATATAGATATTTTCATAGTCAACTACATGTTAATTTTATTCATTTGGTATATATTATATAACACATTAATCAGGTATGTACGCAGGGGCGGAAGCAGCAACGACGTCGGCGCTGTTACCGCCTACGACGCCGTTGCTAACGCCTATATCGGCAGCTGCGGGTTTCGCCAGGCGCCCGTCGGTTGCTATGGTTGTAGGCGGTCGAAAAATCGATATCATTCAAGGTAATAAATACGTTTTATAAGATTTTCATCACCTTCAAGAAATTTCCCACGAGAAGCGAGTCCGTTTAGCATTCAGATAATTAAATAGAAAAATACTCATTATAAATAATAGTTTTTCTTTGTATTATTTTATATAGAATTGTTTCGTATTATATTTCACATTTTAAAATATCTAAAAAATAATTATCGACCTCGTCAACTGCAAAAATCTCTACTAGTTTCGAGCTCAATCGATATATTTAATAATATATCGACCAATTTATTTTATACAGCTATACCATTTTAAAATCCGACCACAGTGGCCAAATTGCATCTTTTTAACTACCGGTTAAAAGAAATCTAAAAAAAAGTTATAAAGTGCATCCCAGTGAACGAAAAACGTTTGGTAGAATTTAGAAAATATATCATTCAGAGAATTGCGGAACTACAATGCTGTGACAATTCCAGTGAGTTATACAACTTAATACTTCATCTAATAAAAGAGGAATATGACAATATTTTTAAATAAAAACTATTAAAGAAAATGAGGTTGGGGGGGTAGAGGACACAATTTTTGCAAGTTTCAGAGCTATTATTTCCGATATCATTCACGTAATCAGAAAAAAATCCTTGAAACGTTAAAGTTTTTATAAAAAGCTATCGAAATATATGCCACTCCTTAATGTTTGCCGAAAAAAATTTTTCAGGTACTGTTGCATAGTGTATCAGGTATTGTTGTATGGTGTACCCCCCCCCCCCTCAGAAATAATTTATTATTTAATATATATTTATTTTATTATTTAATAATTATTTTTGTTATGTAACCATAAACTCAGTAGCGGCTGATACAATACACCTACATTATAAATTTCTACTTAACTACGTCTAACTACTACATATGAACGGACGGATGGACCAACAGACGGTTTTTGTCATTTTGGCTCGGAACCCTAAAACACCAGTCATAAAAATAGATCGACTTGAGCCGAAAGCATTGTTGTATCAGGTAGAATTAGAAAGGTTTACTGTACTTTGAAATAATTCTAGATGGTCGACCTATCTTTACCCAGATATATAGTACTGCTAATATGAATAACAGCTGCCGCGAATGTATGAGGTTTAATCGCAGAAATATCTAGATTTAGTAAACCGAAAACGGGTGTTTTCACGACATGGCAATGTTAGACCACATACTGAGGAACCTAAGCGGGATAAGATCGAAGAACTTGGTGATATTGAATTCCTACCACATCCAGCATTTATTCGGGACCTTGTAACATCAAATTACTATTTACTCAGACTCGTGGCCTAATTCTTTTCTAGAAAAAAATTGAGTTCTAAGAAAATGTTGAAAATGCACTGCAGTAATTCTTGCATCTAAGCCTATGGAATGTTTTAGTAAGGTTACAGAGAGCTTGCTAAACGTTAGGTTAAGACCATAGAATACAATAAACTATATTTTGAATATTAAGGTTTTCTTTTTAAATGATTATTTAATAAAGACAGTGAATATTTAAAAACCTACATTATTTATGAAACATCAATTGGAGATATCGTATATTGATAGATATACATTAATTTATTAATATAAACACTTCCAGATACACAGTTTTTTAAAATACTCAAACTTTTTGGTTTTAATTTCTGTTAAATTAATTCTACATTGTAGTATCTATTTAAATTTTTTACTTGATGTGTCAAATTATAATAATAACTTGATTACCAGTTTTTTGTTTGAGATTAAGATTATGTTTTTATTTTTGAAAATTTGTTTGTTATAAATTTAAACTAGATAAATACGCTACATTCAAAACTTATAACATCTTTGTAAACGAAATAATTTTAAAGACAGAACACCTCATGAGTCATTAAAAAAATACACAAAATTTTTCCAGATATCGCAGTTTTCATTTACTGAATTCAGAAAAATATAAATTCAAGTAAGTAACCTACAATTTTAATGTCGAATCCTTAATAAATAAAAATTCTTTAAGACAACGCCTTGGAATTATTGAAAAATATCCTGAGACTATACGAGTGTTAAAACAGCTTTTGAACCCGCACCTAATCCGCCCACCCCATCCCCTTAAACGTTAATAGAATATACTTTAACACGCGGCAAACAATAAAAAATAATGCTGCTGAATAAAGCTATGGTACCTTTATGTGCCTGCCCCAGACGCAGTTGGCCGCTTTTTTGCCCGCACTCCGCTCGTCTTCCTACCGCTTCAAATGCTCTAATCGCACTGTTCTCGTCGACCTTTTCTTTAACCTCCTGTTGCGCAAACACCCACGCCAGAAATAATTATTGCGCAGATCGCAGATGCACGTGCCTTCTTTACCTTTATTGTGTTTCTGTTATGATGTGATTTTTCCTCACAGACGTTCGATCCTAATAGAGGAACTATGTGGTAAATGGCCGTAAGAAATTAATAATAACTACCTACAGGATCAATCTTCACGTAGTTTTGTGGATGCGGCATTTTTTTTCAAATTATTTATAAGGATAAAGTTTGCCATGGTGAGTAGGTGAGTTAGTCGCCTCGTCGGGGTCGTCAAGCCGGCCGGGCGCGTGCGCGTCGTCCGCCTTTGTTCTATCCCGAGCGGCGTCGGTCGCTGTCGTTTTTTGAAGCCACCGTCGATGAATACCTTCGATACCGCGTGAGCGTTGTCTAGGGTAGGGTAATTCCCTTTGATAAATTAATTACGGTAATTTAGTACCTATTTATTAACTCAATCATTTAATTTAATTTAATATTTTTTATTTTTATTATTCATTTTTATTTCCTGCTGTTTGTACGGTCCCAACGAATATTAGATGTTAGACCATTATGGATAACAACACCTACTGTCCTCAAGGGGTGGGAGAGGCGGTTGATCCGCGTCCCGTTTCCTCTAAACTAATAAAGCTCAAAGAAAAAGTTCTACTAGAAATAGGCTAGAAGTGCCCAAACGATGTTTTAGCCAACCTTGTAGCTAAATCCACCCCATCTTGAGCCGTACCTCGAGTCAGACTTCGTCTAACTAGTCTAGTAGAGTCTCAAGTAACCAATCGAGCCGCTCTGCGTCCGCTTTCATCAGCTAATAAGGGCAAACGACAGGCTAGTGTACTGTCCGATGAGGATTCAACGAGCTCCGACAGAACCGTTGTCGCATCGGATACTGACACATCTGAATCAGACGGTTCTAAAAAATCAGATAGCAACAATTCTAAGGAAAGTTTTACCCTAGTACAAGGTAAAAAATTATTAAAAAGGCCAAAGCCGCCCGTCGTCGGGAGGCGAAATCAATGGACATAGACAACGCTCTTGCTATGCCGAGTGTGACGGTGAACGCCGGCGTATCATCCTCATCTCCTGCTATCATTACTATTCACGCTCAAGGATCAGCCACCACCTCCGGGCAGGTGACTGAGAGAGCTTATACAAAAAAGAATTCTGGCACTAAGCCTACAGCGCCCTCAAAGGGAAAATTCCTTCACCCTTTTACTTACGTAAAGGTTCGAATTTCATCAAAGTATCGGCATACTGTACTCGTCTGCGAATCAATTATACGAAAGCGGTCAGAGTAGCCGATGATAACAATAAAATCACGGTTCCGGATGTTGGAGACGCCATTGGTTGTAGACTTACAATGACGGGGCACAGAACACTCGTCATTGTCTCGATCTACTTATCACCCTCGAAAAAGTTGCCCCGGAATGACATTGAAGCCCACCTTGCCCTAGGGGATACCGTCATCTTCTTTGGCGATTTCGATTGTAAAAACACCAATTGGGGATGTGCAGTCTCCTATCCTGGTGGTAATAAATTAGCTAGACTTTTTAGAAAATTAAAATTCGATTTCATCGCACCCCCCTCCGACCACTGTCCAGACGATTTGGTATCGCATCCCTTCATTATAGATATTGCCAATACAAAGGGAGTGGCACTTAACGTGGACTGTATGCCGTGACCGATTCATCAACTCGCCTCAAACCACCGTCCTGTTCTTTAAAGGTTGGGACCTCCCATCGGTGGTTGTCCTAAACCTACGTAAAATCACGGACTGGAAAAGAGTGTCGACCGTGTTTAAGGAAGTCGATACTCCCGCATTTAATATCATCCCGGACGTCATTGAAACGACCAATGAAATCGACTCATCTATAGGCTCCACCAACCGCATCAGGATGGTGGTAAAGGTGCTCACGGGTAGTTCCTGCGTATGTCAACCGCCAAAGCTGCCCGCAGATGCTCTTGAACTGTTGAGAGCCAAGAACGCTGCTCTGCGTCAATCGTGCGCTTGTCGTTCTAGAGAGAATAGATCTAGATCATAACGTCGTGAGAGCACGCATGATCGAAGTCAAAAACAAGGAATGGAGCAACCACTACTTAACTGACAGACATTTCATTTTTAAACATGAAAATACACACTCGTCCAGAAGAATGATAAGAGCGGAGTACCTCGGGCGCTCTATCCCCTGTACTCCGTGTACACTAATGATATACCGTGATCGTCGTCAGACGTCCAGCTCGCGTTATTTGCAGACGATACCGCCCTGTACCTGCGCGGTCAAACAGAACGCAACATTTGCCCTCACCTCCAGAAGGACATCGAGGATCTGGCTCGATGGTTCCAAATCTGGAGGATTGAGGTAAACGCCGAAAAATCGGCAGCAATGTCATTCATTTATAGAAAAGGTAGGAGCCCAGTGGTAGTCGCTCGCAGCACCACTCCTCTTCGCTTTTACAATGCACCTATTCTGTGGCAACACACATATAAATATCTAGGCATCACGCTTAACAGAAACCTCCACTTCCGAGACCACATCAAGCGTGTTAGGAAAACAGCAATTTTCTACCAGGCACGCCTTAAGGGCATGCTCGGTAGAAATAGTAAACTTTCATTACGCAATAAGCGTACTCTCTACCTAATGTGTATAAGGACGGTGTTGACATACTAGTCTCCTGTTTTTGCTCACACCGCCCCGAATACTCTAAAAAAACTTCAAGTCTTGCAGAATAAATTCTGCAGAGCCGCCACCGATGCACATTGGTGCGTTAA
Source organism: Eumeta japonica (assembly GCA_005406025.1). Taxonomy (NCBI): domain Eukaryota; kingdom Metazoa; phylum Arthropoda; class Insecta; order Lepidoptera; family Psychidae; genus Eumeta; species Eumeta japonica. Next base: position 46,203 of record BGZK01002046.1, read on the forward strand.
AAATTCAGTCCTTCACAGGGACTTAGATTTAACATCAATCACAAAATATATGAAAGACGCTTCCGAACGTTTTTTCTCCGTCACGGAATTCCACCCCAATCCACTTCTTTCAGCAGCAGCCTCCTACGAAGCGCCACCTCCCTATCATTTTATCCATAGGCCACGGAATATTATCACTGATCTGCCTGACGATTTCACAATCGAAGTCGAAAGGCTCAGAGAATTAAATAAACAAAATGACAATTAAATAGTCAGTTTATATCAAAGCCTCTTTGACATAAATGGAATGCATTTTCAATGCCTTCAAAGAGTCTTTGATATAAAGGGAGTACAACATTCCTCATATACAACATTCCTAGTTATTTTAATGGAAGCAAATCAGTTCCCCAGTCGTCGACAGCTAGGTCTTACTTCAAAGACCAAAATGGTTGTTGTGGATCATCCTTAGAGGATAGGTATTTCTCTTTAGCGTATGCCATTCCGTACTTTTTTGTAGGTCTCTCGAAGATATAAAATTACATGGTACAATAATTTGGTTACGGTTTACGCAACGTAAGCCATATAAATGCCCCAAAAGCGTCATTTTTCGAACTTGATTCGCCATTGTTGTCACTACTAATTTCGTACTTAAATTTGTGCAATAAAATGTATCCTATAACTTAGCCAGATAACATAGTTGTGAATTACAAAAAAAAAAGCATAAATCGGTTAAGTAGTTCTCACGTGAAAAGCACATGATCGAACAGACAGACAGAGATACGTTAAGTTTTGTAATATATATCGATGTAAACTTTTTCATTTCAATCAATAAATCTTTATTTATTAATGTCGTTCACACACTTTATTTGTTCGCTATATATTGTTTGTTGTCAAAGATTACCTTTCAAGACGGCATAATGTATGTATAGATTACAGTGTTATCAGTCAATACAAAAGATGTAGGAAATTATTGTATGTTCACATGGAAGCAGCCGTGGGCGACAGCTATCTATGTAAATAAATCAATGTATGTTTGTTCTCTATACAGGCCTAATCCGTTGATCCGCTTACGGTGAAATTTTGATGATATGTACGTAAACCGAGGAAGATTTCTAAAAAAAAAAACTAGCATTTGTGCCTGGTTTCATCGGCGTATATATACTTCTAAACCGAACTAATGAACCGATTCTAAAAAATGTTTCTTTAATAGATATTAGCACTATTCTGAGTAAACTAAGACTGCTAACAATGCCCCCGCTTTTCCATGAATTTATTTCCTAATACGATTTTAATAATTCTTTAACTCATAGGAAGCTACTCTATCCCCAAGTAATATAGCTTATAATTAATTTCAATATTCATATTTACCCCTGACTTTGTCCAAATTGGAACTGGGACTGGTAACGTAATCGTAATTGAAAGTGGACAGGGAGCAAAATTGAGAAAATTACCAGAATCAGAATCGAAAGCGGGACCGACACCGAAATTGTGAATGGGATTGGGACTGAAAATGAGTGTAAAGAAGGGATCAAAATTTAAAGCGTGACCGGAATGTTTCATGTTTGGTGTATTACATGTACTGAGGTTTGCTGCCGAATCCGACCACGTATTTGTATATTAAACCGAAATACTATACCGATTCTAAAAAAATATTTACTCATAGGAAGTCACACTATATTCAATTAATATTACTTATATTTTATTTCGATATTAAGCTCCGGCTTAGTTCAAATTGATCTGTGATTGAAAACAGGACAAAGAGTAGAATCGAGAACGGGACCGAAATTGAGAACAAAACTAGGGTCAAAAACAAGTGTGGGACGATATCAGAATCAAAAGTGTGACGGGGATCGGAATCAAAAAGAAAACCGAAATCGACAATCGTCAAACCGACAACGAGAGAAGAAAAAATTCATTTTAAGTCCATGCTGGCGCAGCTGCGGACATTAACTGTACGGGCAAGTCACCTACAAGAAAGTGCAGAACGTCTGCTGGCCGGGCCAGCTAATTTGTATATAAAATATGAAAAAAGGTTTTCCCCAACCTTATATATAATACTAGGTTTTGCCAGTCTAGGAATAAAATGAATTCCCTTCATCTTGTTTATATGAAAATTTTTGGATAAGATTTGCGTAAATTCCGTTCTTAGTGAGCGTCTACGTCCCGAAAGCAGTAAGTATACCAAAGTTCAAGCCGATCCGACATAAAGTTGTAAAGATCTCGTGATGAGTCAGTTTGGCAGTCTGTGGTATCTGGCTTATATATATATGAACAAGATACCACAGACTGACTTACTATATATATAGTATTTTGTATACACTCACTATTATACTTCGTATTACTTTACAATCACTTATCACGTTCTTATTACTATCGAGGTCTATTTATTTGGACAGGAGCCCTGATCCACTCATTTTTTCTAACAATTTTGTTTTTCACCCTGATGTTCTTTTTTTTAAATATAGATTAATAAATAGAACCCAAATTGAATCCAAATTCGCGAGGCCGAGTATGGCGGCCGGTTGCCTCACATGACACCTGTACAAGCCGTTATTACAATATTTACAAACACGTCTTCTATTCTATTTACTTTTTCTTTTTTCATTTACTTATTTTCTTTTCTGTCTCCTTTCCTTTTTCAACAAAATTCTGAATGCCAATTTTTTTTTCTCTTTTTCTTACTTCGTAAAGAGGAACTATTTTTGTTTGATATGTACGCGAAGCTGACACAAATACATAATCCTCCATACGATTTTCATTATTGAATAAATGAAGTGAAAAATGACAGTTAACTGAACGTGTAACCCGCGCTTTAAGAACATACAGTGCAACATTGATCCATGTTTGTTGTCCATAAGTTATTAACAATAGTTTTTGATAATTAACAAAATAATATTGTGTAAATTTATAAATATTTAAACCAAACTTGGCAATAATTATCAGTTTTTGAAAGGTAACTAAAGTTACCCATGAAAATATTGCCACGGTAGTAATTAAATTACAAGTTTTCGACAGGTAACCATAGTTACGCATCAAAATGTTGCCACGGTAACAAATATCTCTATTACGAGTGTATGAAATTAATTATTAACATTATCTATTTAAATATCTATAAATCATAAAATATGTCTACAGACAAAGAAAAGGCGCAAATTACAAAATTGCTTATAAACCTAGAAGTGCCCGAGATAAAGTTAACGCAACGCTCTTTAGATCTTGTTATGGAGTTCCATAAGAAATATCATGACGCCATTGAAGAAGAAGAAGACGTTACTGTTGAAGAATCACACGAGAATCCATACAAGGTGGATCAAAAGGCGCTAAGTGAGATTGATGAACAGCTAAACGCGTTGTTGGAACAACGGACGCAGTTAAGAAACATTTATTTATTATTATACTTTTAGAGCTCGAAGCCAAAATGGCAGAAACGAAACCCTTATAGAATGGTCATGTCCGTCCGTCCGTCCGTCCGTATATCACAGGCATTACATTTAAAAATTACAAGAAGTATGTTGATGAAATTTATAATATAGGTGTTTTGTATAAGCAGCTACTTAGTTTAACAGTTAAATAACGAAAATAAATATTTATATGGGGGGCACACCATACATGTAACAGAAGCTGAAAAAAATTTTTTTCAGTAAACGTCAACGAATGGCACATATTTCGACAGTTCTTTTAAAACACTAAAACACAAGGTATTTAAGCATTTTTTCTGATTACGTTAATGATTTCGGAAATAATCGCTCCGAAATTAGAAGAAATTGTGACCCTCCCCCTTTATTTTCTAAACCGTTTTTCCAAATAACATGAAAAAAATTTTAAAAGTCACGCTTAATAAATACTTTCAATGAACATTATATTTAACATAATCAGGTATAGTGTTTTGAGTTATTGCAGAAAAAACTGTGCTTTTCAACAAAAGGACATAAATGCCATGAAGATTTTTTTGCATGCACTTTAGTTTACGCTATTTTAATAGGAATAGGCGACATATCCACTTGTTTTATAGTCATAGACGATAAAAGTGCTTATAACTTTTCTGTACAGAGTGTAATAATGTATAACGTAATAAAATTACGTATTTTTTCATCTGTAGTGCATTGTTTTTGTAATAATGGCTTCAGTACCATATAATGAGTATAATCCCACATGCTTTTAGCCAATTTTTTTTTTTTCTTATACTCTTTAATACCATGTTGTCATATATTTCACCGGTTTACAATAAATAGCTTGGGTAGTACTTAGTAGCTTTTTAAAAGTGAGTTTTGTTTAAATTGAAATTAAAATAAGGTCGTAAAAGCGGCCCTAAATGTTAGAAAAAAAGCATAAACCACACACTTGAATCAGCTGCAAGTATTTAAGCTTTAAACTGTGCGACTAGTCAATGTTAATCATTTCGATATCGTTAAAAACCCGATTGCAACATGTAAGACCGAACGAAATTAAAAAGAGGGTAATAGGGAGTTAAAGATCTATTTATTTGAAACATTTGCAGAAGCCATAAGGAATCGGCGGAACTATCCCCAACGTCGTCGGACACCGACGGCAAACGACCGCGCCGCACGAACTCGATGCAAGAGCAAGTATTACGAGTTGATAACGAACTGCAATACCATCACGATAAAGGATCGCAATCAATTACACCTCTACCAGAGGAGCAAATTCAACTTTTAATTAAAGAATGCTTAGAGCGAAACTCCAAAGGGTCGCCCATTTCTGGGGCGAGGCTCAAGGAAGTCGTCGAGCAGGCCAAGAAATCTTTGCCTAAATTTCAATACAAAAAGAAGATTGAGAATTCGACAGCTCTCGCTTTACTGCCCGCTGGGACATCTGAACTTCCTGAATGAAATTTGAAAATGTATCAAGCTGGTTAAGATGATTAATTAAAATAGGTACATATACAAACATATACAGAATAACATATACATACAAACATGTACATATACAGAAGTTCTTTTCTTTGTTATGTTATTATTAGAATCTTCCATCATCCCAGTCCCCCTTCATCAGATATTCTATTCTTATGCCCAAGATGTCGGCAACTCACTGGTGACTCATCTGGTGTTGCGAGTGTCCATGAGCGGCGGTGACCACCTACTCTCTGATGGCTTGCATGCTTTGCTCCTCAGAAATACTATAAAAAAGAATCGTCTAGTTGGAAAGTTTATACCTAGTTACTTGCCATTACTTAACTTTAGCCGGTTATAGGTGCAGATCCTTCCACTTCTTCCCGAGTCTTCAGAAACTGGTAGAAGTATTGTACATATTTTTTTATGAATTTATTATACCCATATGAAAATTGAAATGAATATTTTTACACATCTCATATTATCGTCATGATAAATTCAGCAACAGTATACTAATATTAAAAATATTGTTGCATCATCGATCCACCATTATCGCCTTTATAATAAAACATTAGATAATTAAAACAATTTCATTATTAAAATGCCATTGAACTATTGATAAAACCGTTCACCCAGTCAATTTTTTTTATAAGTACTATTCAGTTAGACACAAGTAAGAATATTAAAAGCCTAGAACAGAAATTTTGAAATAATTTAGACATATGAAGAAATCTGAGTATGAGTAATCACTTTCTCCGTACTTACTTTTTTAGCTGATTTATGGACTCGGGTTGTGCAAGTCCCATAGACTTCACGGATTCCAAAAGCTACGCGTCTGATGGGTGACTGTCGCTTCGGGAATAAAGCTAGTCCGCTTTGTCGTCTGGATTTTGAATTAACTTTGCACTGAAGTGCGACATGCTAATTTATAATTGGGCAAAGTCGGAGAGTCGATCGACTACAACAATTCTATCGAATTCTACAACAATTCTCTTTGATCTGATTGAAGTTTATTTCGAACAAAAAAGAGAAATCACTATTGCTTGGATATTTGAAAGGACTTCGAAATTAAACATTAATTCGATATTAAAAAGTTTGGCCCGTCACGAGACGCCTTAAAGATTTGAAACATTGAAGTTAGTATTAGAATTTATAATTAATAAATATCAATAAAATAAATATGTTGTGAAATAAAAAAAAGGTTGTTAAAAAATCAATATATTTTACTTCCTATTTTAAATATGGCAATAATTAGAAAATGTTTATATTTATAAACAAAAAAAAACAATTTCGATTTAATAATATGTCAATGATTAGAATTCTTTTAGGCATTCCGTCAATTATTTAATAATAAAAATAAATAGTTTAGTCAATTTTATTAAGTTTAATAATAATTAATTACAATAAGGTGACATCACAGTAAATAAAACAATTATAATAAAATGTTTTAAATTATATGTCAAATAAATCAATGAAATCGATTAAATAACGAATTAAGTGCAGCTTTCGTCTGATGATCGTCATTTATGTTGATGGAAGCTGACACGAGCTAACCGACAAAACTTTGTATTAGGATCACGTAAAGTTCTACAGTAAGGTATCAGCTGCAACTCTAAATTTGCCATTCTGTGAATTTAACATGTTTAAATAAGTTATATGGCAAAGGCTATTATGCAGTATCTGAATATATTATTGAACAAACCCAAGAGATCAGACTGCTGGGCTATCAGGTCGTTTCATATTATTTCTAATTACTGTAATAGTTTTATTAACTATTCAGTTTTTTGAATTTTTTGAGCATAAAAAACAAACCTTGGATTTCTCGCCATTCTTCTCATGTGAATGAACATGTGGTACAGGTCGTAATGTTGATGACAAAAGAATATAATAATGTTGCATTTAAAGTAATTCTATTACCTACGAAATAAAGATATTTTGGATTGATTTGAATAATCGTTGGTGTCTAAGTTTATATTTTAGTTGGAATCATTTAATTGTAATACAAGTTTGCAAAAAGTTTGACCTAATTTCTTTACACTGCCATATATCACACAAAGACACGGCTATCATTGTCAGAAGATTAAAACTACTAATTTATTTTAGATGTTTTCTAATTATTTTAAAAGTGAAAGCTTCTTCAGGCGCGCTTAGCACTTTATTTTGTGAGTATTCAATGGGATTGAGCCGTCACGCTCGCCTATGTCGCGCTCAAATTGACTGAGGGAATAGGAGATATAGCCAAACACCGGCTATACTCGCTCGACGAACGTTACATGAGAAAGCATGACGTGTCAGTCGCATTCAGTATTGACATAAACACGATATGTGACAATAAATTTTAATTCCTACGTTATTTAATATTATTCACGTGTTTATATATGTAAATGTGACAAAATTCGTTGCGTGTGTATGAGACGGTGTCTATCGTCATAAGAAATAGTAGGATTAATATCACAGGTCACACTTGATATCTTACTAATAGGGTAAATATTTCGCGCTAAGGTAACTTCTAGCGTTTTTTAAATGACATGGAAAACATAAATTTTATCAGATTCGTCTTTTAAATAAGGAATTAAATGTCTGTTCTACGCAAGGCGCGACTGAACTTTAAAATTCAATCAGCTGACATTCTAGTATTTGTCGGCCATCAATGTCGCTCTCTTACTCGTTCAATATACCTGCCACATTTCCGAAAATTTACTTATCTATACCAAAGTTGGATTGAATGTTGTGGGGTGCTTGTCAATTGCTATAAATCTTTTATTGACAGATATTTTTAAAAGCAGTAGTTTCGAAATATCTTAAAAAGCATCCCACGCCTTTTATAATAAAATGTATTTTTGTTGATCACTTTATTGTTAATTTAAATTTCTTGAAAATAATTTTCTACTTTTAATTCGGTTATTTACAAAAGCGTGTTTTCAAATTTTTAAATTATTATTTTTCAAAGTTAAAAGAATGTATCGTCTAAAATTAAGCCACTCATTCCATGGACTGTCAGACACGCCTTCATCGCATTAAGGACGAGGGTTGTCAGCCACAAGCCCCCACCGGACCAGCGCGGGGGCTTGGGACAAAGTCAAAGCCCCTCACTTTGACATTAAATATGCTGAAGGAGGTTAGCGCGGTGAGGTTATTTAAACCTGATACGAATCCTCTTCAAACAGAATTAGCTTTAATCTATCCAAGCAAGTCGACCTCGTCAACCCGTGAATTTAATATTGATGAAAATCTTTATTTGGCACACCTGTCTCATAAAGACTACAATTAGGTTGAAAAGTAATTAAATAAATTGCTAGGAGTTTCCCTGGCACATACAAGGTCCACTTCTATAAGGATAATGTGGGTTAGCATAAAATATGAATACAAAACAACAAAATGAAAACAAATTATTTTATTTCCGCCAAAATTCATTAAAAACAAAAAAGACTAAACTAAAAAAAAATACTAGCCAAAGTAACTAAGAAGAAGAAAAGAAAAAGGAATAACATAGTTCATGTGGATCAGGCAACTTTTAAAGTTGAATGGTAACAAATTATATACGTATATTTTTTTGAATACTTATTAGTATTTTGGATTACGATCGTTACAAAACAAATATATAAAAACATTGAAACCAGTGTAATAATATTTAGCTATGTATTTATTAAAATTTAACTAAACAAACAATTCTGGAAAACAAATTACAATCATATTTCTTGACAAAACATTTAATAACAGTTTGACTCGAGTGGAAACAGAGATTATAATTACTTTGAATCACTTACTAGCATAAACTCTATCAAATAGTTTGGCATGTAATCGATCTGATAACATGAAAACTATAATGAATTGCAAGAAATTATGCACGCACTATTTTGGATTTTAACAAACCAGCAGATATTAGAGAAGGAAACCACCTCGAATTCCAATCTTAAAACTAATAACAGGGTTGACAGCGGTGACAAGAATTTAAAAATGAAATATTTTTTAAAGTTTACTTTCAAACACCAGAAGAGATAGTCGTAGGACGAACGTTGCGTTAGTTAATACTTTTAAATATACACTATACCTAGGCATCAGTCTTTGTTTGTTTACTTACAAAACCGCAGTCGTCCATCACTCCGTAACAAAAACGCTTGTCCTCTGGCCCACGGCACAGTACACTTTATATAATCACACTTTTTTGCGACTTGGGCGATTACATGAACGTTAGTATCGCTACAAAGCAGCGATGCGACATCAATTTCAACGGGTACAATATTTAGACAAAATGACTACAATTATTTGAGTTACTACTGAGTGAGTAAAATTGATGACATAAGTTAGGAAAAGGCAAAATTTTCAAATAATAATCAATTAGCTAACGAAAAATAATCTTATATAAATTATACAGAACAACTTATATCATAAAATTTATCTTTGTATACAAACTGAAAAAAAAAATGGTTTATTATTGATTTATTATGCGATCAGCTGTTTTGAAAAATTAAGGTTTTTCGTATAAAAAAATCCAGCCAAAGTTATTACAAATTATAATATAATAATATAAATATAAAGAATATCTAATAGTATTTCATTATATATACAAGAAATAAAATAACAATAATTGAAAAAATTTACACTAGCATTGAAAAAGCATATTTAAAAAAGTATATGCAGAACCAAAACGACTGATAATTAAATAGAACAGAATAAATAAAGCATAAAATATTTTTTTGATCGTTCGTGAAACTTTTATATTTATAAAGTCATAAAATGGACGAATCGGTTATATTTGTTTTGTATATCAACAAACTTATTCATCTAAATAAAGAAAGCGTAAATACCGTTAAACTTAACATAAAAAACTAAAATACATGTAATAAACCAAATCAGGATTACATCTTTGGACAAATATTATGCTTGTTTGGGCAAAAGTCACCATTTTTACTCACTAAATGTTTGTAATCCTACATTACTTAGAGCACTGACTTATGGCGTAGACAGTCATAATAAAATTAGAAAAGTCACAACAATCCGAAATTCAAAACGAGCCTATGTTTCATTTCACTATTATGCGTTTTCCGATTTCTGCAACCGCGAATTTACTGGTGAACTATAGGACGTTGATCAAGCAGATGATAAATATAAAAATGACATATATGTGTTTAGCGACAAACGCGGCTTTCTTAAACTATATTATACACTATGAAAATTGTATGATAACAAAAGTATTCAAAAGGACCAAAATTTCATCATAACTGATTCATGAATTAGAATATCGAGTTCATGTAAACCAAAGAAAATCTTGTATTAAATTAGTATCTAAATTTAAAAGATGTAGCCTAACCTATGAATAGTTCTAATTTATAACAACATATATTTTTTCAATTACTGTATATTCATTATTTCAATTGATTTATTTCATTGGTTCTTCAATACATGTGACTTTCACATTTGATAACATTTACATTTCCTTATTGTAACAAGCAGTATTAGTTAATTAAATATGTATATGCATATGATATAATTTAGCATAAACCATAAAGCTAACGAAATTATTATAAATAATTAAATAAATTGCTTATTTGCGATTTTTCAATATGTAAATAAAATATTAAACGAGAGCTCAACAAACAAGAAGATCTTGCCACTATTAACAGGCACTGTAGAAAATACGAAGGTCACATGCGTCCAGCTGTGTGCGCAGTTTGCTTATACTAGACGTCGCACGCGTTCAAGAGCGGTGGGTAACGGGCTAACGTTTCACCTGTATTCGAACCACCTTCGAGAATGTCATGTTTAGGGTTGCCAAACTAAGTTTTCGCTGTGTCTATGAATGTTTTCTGTTTATCTTAGCTTTATTTTGTTTTGCTTTTTCCGGGTCTGTATAAAGCAAAATATTAAAATAATTTTATTTGTTTAACAGCTCCAGTTGCGCTGGGTCTTTATTAGTTTAAAATGCAGGACTTATTTAAAAAAACAATAGGTCTGTTATGAAAACTTCATTTTGGAAAGTAGACTTTAGTTTTGTAATTTAAGGGATGCTTTTTCAAAACATGCTGGAACAAAGAAAATATGGTAGTATTCTAACTTAGTTTAATTGATAGTTCTCGCCCTTCTCTTTGCGACAAATGCACCCTCTGAAGAGGAACGAAATAAAAAACTTTTGTGCCCGAGTTGTGTGTCAGTTAACATTTGCAATTAGGCTTCAGAGATGCATCGAGGATTGTTTGTTCTGATTCATCTAATTTTCATATAAACCTTCCATTTAAAGGTCAGTGGACATGTACGAACCGTGTATCATAGTAGCAATGGTAGTTCAGTTATATTTGCAACGTATTGATAGATTATGGTTCGATTTAAATAATTGAAAACTATACAACTTTGAACATGAACAAAATAATTCCACAAATGAATTCGATTCTGATTAATTTGAAAAGCGCATTCTAGAACTTCGAACAATTTGTCCAGATAAGTTGGGAATTCGATTTTGTTGACATTGGGTTTGGCAACCATATATATTGTTAGTAACAAAATATTAGTACACCGAATGATTGTAAAGATTAAACATCTCCAAGTTAATAGAGAAAATGGGTTAAAAACATAAGTTATATAATAATAAATACCCGAAACTTATAAATAAAAAAAAACAACAAATAATCAAACAATAAAGATCATGAATCTGTAAAAATTGTAGATTTTCAATTGATACTGTAATAAGTTGTAGTTCAACGCGTAGCGGATTTGACGAAGGCTTTGGATAGATATAAACAAAAACTGAATTCGATATCGTCGAAGTGACAGAGTTCATCAATCAACTGTGGCTAAGGCTAGCGGTTCCAGGGCGCGTATAAGTTAGCATAGCGCCTGACGAGACGTCGATTTAGTCTGTGTTATTCGTCGCATTTTCTACAGGCACCGGGAACGTCAAAGTCTAACACTAGAAGCTTGGTCTCTTCGGTGCCGTTCCGGGAGCCGACCGCACATATCAGCTTGGTAGCAGAGGCCCGAATGCGCCACACCACGCCACCGGAGCCGCCAGAACTCAGCTCGACCAGGTTCCGGATGAACTCGCCGGTGCGTACGTCCCAAAGCTTGACGGTGCCATCATCCGAGGACGTAATCACAAAGCGGTTGCTCGACTGCAGGCAGGTCACGGCCGATTGATGTTTGTTCGGCCCTACCACAGCAAAACAACGTTGGTTAATAGGCCGTATGGACTTATAGAAGTTAGGTCTATTAAGATTTAGTGTGTAAACTACAGGCAATTGACACCCCTTTATAGAATGTGAACTGATTTCGATTGTTTTTCTTTGGCTATTCAGCTCTTTTCGTAAGGAAATCTAGAAATTCAAGCGCGGCTACAGGTATATTAATATAACCAGTGGAAAAAATATTTAATACTCTAGCGGACATTTGAAATCCCCTGAATGCAATTAAATTTTCATTATATTATGACTGATACATTATGCTTAAAAAATGTAGAAATTCATATTAATATTGGGTTGTGGAAAAAGTTTTTTCTTATTCTTTCAAGATAATTTTTCATTATCAGCTGTTGGCAATAGACATCTGAATTGATGATTTTGCTCGGTCGTAAAAGCTCATAGTGAATAATGCCCTTCCAATCCCACCATACACATAGCATCGACTTATCGCGAGTTAATCTGGGTTAATGGAGCTTGCTAGCCTTTTTGACTATAATCTTTTTCGTTCTTGTCGTAGGTACGGGAACGTAACCATACTACGTGACCCAATTTTTACAACTTTTTATCCCACTCCTTCGTGACCAACCGTAATTTATATCAAAATCCCCCACCTCACCTTTTAGCCTTCACGTAATAATTTATAAATGTGATTTTAAATCATTTTTTGCGAACAGAAAGTTAATAATCTCAAGGAGAAAACTTATTGCAAAAGCTGGTGTGCGTTAGTGTTGCCGTCAGTGAGTTTAAAAAGTGCTAAACGCCACGCGCCAAAATTTGAATACAGCTCGAAAAAGCCGCGAGGTTTCCCTGATTACGTGCCGAAAAATGGGTCACGTAGTATGGGTATGTTCCCTAATCCATGTTTTATCACCAATGACCCATCTTTTCATCATCATCGGTTTCATTACATTTCAATAGAAAATCGCAAATGAGTACACCAGTTTCTTAAGTGAGCTCGTGTGGGATCTAAATATTGAGGTTTTTTGTATATCTAGCTATTTTCAAATAGGTCAAAACTGTTTTGTAGTCAATCACCAGCTGTTCAATTATGTCGTAAGAACTAATAAGCCGATCATGCTCTAGTTTTTGCAAATCAGTATCAAGGTTATCCGTAACAGGTGGACCAGAGGGAGGTTCTGACTTTGACATCAAAATTATCAGAATGAAAACACTTGAACCTGTTTTGTGCTACTCTTACCACCAATGCATTAGGCCTATAAACGTCACATTTTTTTTTAAGTTTGTATCGCATTTTTTCTTTTATAAAAATTCTACAATTTATTAATGACTCACAAACTGTACAATACGTATATTTGTAATTGGTATCTCCAATATTTCTATGAATTCATGGTGCATTATCTGTGTAGATGATTTCTACAATATTTTACTAGTATCCCAGATAATTTGTTCTTTGATTTATTAATGGCCTTAGAAACATTTTTTCAGTTAAAGTATTTTTGAATAGCTTAATTTTTTATTTGTTATTATATATTTTTATTTTCACATTTTTTATTCAAGGCTGTTCATTGACTTTTACAATATACCTATTTATATCTTGTCCTCAAGTGTCTATTCCAATATGTATGTGACGCTGGAATTCATTTTAGATCAAAATAATGCTATTCCTGTCTGAAAGAACATTGTGATACAGTACCTGATAAAGTATGAAGACAGTGCCCAGTGGTAATGTCCCATACTTTGACTGTGGAATCGGCGTTGCCAGACACTAGTATGTTGGAGTGTAGCTCCATGCCCGAGGTGAGCGACTGGTGCCCTATCAGTGTGTGTTTCAGTTGACCAGACTCGACGTCCCACACTCTTATTGAAGTATCCAGCGACCCACTAACTACATGTACCCCGTCGAACTGAAACATTTAGACAGTAAAATAATATAGTTAGTGAAATAATATTATATACACAATAACACTTTGTTTGTCAGCCAGAATTAAGATTTAATTTATGTTTGAATTGGCAATATATATTGGTTTGCAAATATTATATAAAATTGGGACTTTGAACACAATATTTTTAAATACTCTATTTGTCATTAGCAACGACTAAAATCTATCATCCCAAGTCTATCCAAACAAACGTATATCTAAAAAAAATAGGAGAAGTAATTAAATGCCATTAAATACTGATAAATTATAAATTGATTGCATATCCATAACTCAATTTACCTGGAGACTATAAACTCTGTTCGTATGGCCAGCTAGTGTATGTAAACATTCGCCGGTATCAGGATTCCATACTTTGACGAAATAGTCGTAGGCGCCGCTTACAACGACCTTGCCGTCGTACTGTACGCATCGTACAGCGGCTAAATGCCCTATTAAGACCTTCAAGCATTTACCTTCAGGAATAGACCATACACGAAGGGTGGCGTCTCGTGAACCTGATACGACCCTGCCGACAAACAAGTACCATCTGACCATCGTAAACAAGCTGTTAAGCTTTATGTACATGACTAATCTTGATTATTCATGTACGCGAGCATATTTACAGAAAGAGAAAGAAAACGTGGTGGGAGAAGCTAACGTCATCATAAAAAATTATATATACACATAAAAAAAATTATCCGAAATTGACGAAACCATAGACTGACGCTATATGTATATCGGCGTAACGGCATAAGGACAGATCTCCACAGTTCTCCAAGGACAAAATGCTTGCTGAGTATGCGTACACTGCGTTGCAATTACCGTAATTATCACCTATTCAATCGAAATATCGAAAATATATGATCTCAACTGAAAATTTATGACATATTTCAAACGTAAATTCATTTAATGATTTCATGAATGGATATTTTAATAGCTGTAATAAGACAATAAAATATATATCACTAGATACATTTAAAAATATTTTTGTACAGGATTGATGTAGTTGCCATATGCACATTCAAATTTCATACCGTTTTATATTAAAATTATGATAAAATATATCAATAGTGTAGTCCTTTGAAATACCTTTCGGAAAATTAATAAGGATATTCTTTGTATAGTTACCAGCACAAGTATGACTATACAATGCACTACTAACTACTTAAAGAATTTTCACTGATTACTGAAACAACGCAATTCAAATCTTTGAAGATTTGTCATGGCAGCTAGTCAGACAGTATTTTTTTATTTAATAAATTTAGTAATAGAAATAAATAGATTCATTTTGTGATTGAATAACAAATGATTTCGCAGAATGTCGCTCAAGCGAATTAAATAAAACATTACGCAAAGCGAAATACTTAAAACGAATTAAAACAAGTAGGTACTGTATCTCACCTGTCTTGGTACAGATGCATACATCGTACAGTTGAAGTATGTCCGGCTAGTATTTTAAGGCACTGGCCCGTCTTCGCGTTCCAGACGCGAAGGGTACGGTCAGTAGATCCACTAATCACCAGGTCACCCACCATCTGTGATGACCATACCCCTCCAGAGTGTCCAACTAGGGTGCGAAGACACTGAAAGTATATATTTCATTGCTCTATTTATATCTGATATATACCGTATAACTTTCCGCAAATATTCATAATCTTTTTCCTTTTTAGAACAACTTTGTCAAAAAAAACCATACTCATGGAAGTAGCAGTTTCTGAGGAAAAATAATTCAGAACGTCAACGTGTAAGCTCACGAAATACAACCTTAGGTGACGCACGCACAATGCGAAGCCCGCACGCAGGCGCCAGCAGCGAATAGCGGTGCGTGAACAAGTCGACGCGCCGCCATCGACGACCGGACGCGTGGCTTTAGAGGTATTTTGTTACAAAGTGTTACGTTTACGAAATTGGCGTTTTTGAAACTAAGATTGTGTGTAGTTAATATTTGACTGTGTAATAATAATGCTTTTTCACTGCTATTGAATAATAGCAGTGAAAATGCCATGTTTATGGATTTATTGTTCCCCAACAATAAATCATGCAAACATGATTTATTGTTGGGGAATTTGCAGAGGTGACATTGCTACTTGCGAGTCCATAAGTTGGGTGAAGTATTTTTACGCAATAATTTTGCTTGTATGTTTAGAGGTGAGTAGAACACTAGTGGAAAATCAGAGAGTTATGTAATAATACTTTCGACGACCCTTACATCACTGACAATATCAAGTATCGTTTGTAGATAAATGACTAGATACATTCTTTAAAAATAACACATTGTATAGCCCAAGTCCAGGACAGAATCTGAGTTGCCACGTGCGCGAGGCATGCTTCGCTGCGCGCCGGCGCGCGACGTCCGGCACGGCAGTCGCCATGACGGCTGGCCGAGCATTTACTAAGGATGTGTCCAAATTGTTTTATGTTATTTATAAGCATATTTTCAATTATATGTTTTTTTATAGTTACTTAGGCCAAGTTGTATTAAAAAAGGAAGAGATTATGAATATTTACTGAAAGATGCATGATCGGTTTTATCTTGTACAAGAGTAAGCTGACTTGACTTGTATAACAACGCATTGGGTCTAGAGACGTGAAATTTTGTAGAGAGAATCCTGTTATAACTTAGGCAAGTACTAAGAAAGGATTTTTAAAAATACAACCTCTAAGGGGTGAAAATGGTGAAATATTGTTGTATGGAATATCGAAACCATTGAAGCTACAGATGTCTAACTTAACATTTTAGTTACTTTAGAAATAAAGAATAAAATTTTTACTTTTTAAAGTGTAGTCTGAAGGTGGTAAAATAGAGAATGAAATATATGGAAAATCGAAACCGCTGAAGCAATTTTGTCACCAAATTTATATTTTTCCTAATAAATTATTACCAATAAAAAACAATGATATGCATTGTCTTTAAAAGTAATTCTAAAAGGGATGAAGGGGTGAGATTTTTACTTAAAAAAGAAAAACATCTTTAACAGGGTGAAATAAGGGATAAAATGTTTTATGAAAATTTTTAGCCCTTTGTGTATTTTGTCCAATTCTTTTGCTTGTTTAAATCATTTATGCGGTTACTGTAAAACTAGCTATTGTTGTACGCATAAAAGAGAAGCTTTTGAAAAACCACTTCGTTTCACCTTTATATTTCTACCACTAAAGATTCTAACATTTTTTTTTTACTTATAGAAAGCTACACTTTCCTCGAATAATATAAACCAAATTTTATTTTGATACTGCTAGATTGCTGTCTTTGTCAAAATCAGAACCGTGACCGGTAGCACAATCAAATTGCATAAGGGCAAAAAATAGAATTGTAAAACGAGAACGAGATCGTAATCGAGAATGAAACCAAGATTGAAATCGAATGTGGGATCAAAATAAGAATCAAGAGCGTGACGGGAATCGGAATTTGTACTGAGATTAATACTTAAAACAGAACCGGGATCGAAAATGGAATCAAAATCTCCTTAGATCAAAACCTTATAAGCTAAAATCAGTAGAAATAATTGTGCACTTATCAAACCTTTCCAGTAACGGCCGACCAAACTTTGAGTGTTGTGTCGTCAGAACCACTAAGTATTCTGTTCCCGTAGAATTGCAGGCACGTGATGACGTGGTCGTCGTGGCCTCGCATGACGATAGGCTGGTCGACTGGCTTGTGGAGCCAATTGTCTTCTATCAAGTATTGCCGCATGTATGCCGCCTTCCACGGGCTGGCACAGTGGGACAAAGATTTAGGTATCTTCTTGTAGGATGTGATACCAATACGCCGGCATTGTTCTTTCCAAAGTAGATTATCGTCGGCCAAAAACCTTTGGGAAATTATTAAGTCTATAAATAATATGTCAGATGTCGATCCTCGTACGAAAACATCCAATATGTCATTAGAAGAATACCGATTTGACTTTTTGAAAATGTTAATCTAAAATTAAATAACAATGGTCACATTAAGAAAAAATATATTTGTTACTTGAATTATGATATATCTGACTTTCATTTATAAATTTTTTAAAGTTAAAGGGAGAGATATATATATTATTAAACTATCTTGCGTCGTAAGTCCCGGCCAATTTTACCTAACACAAACTAAACAATTAAAGACTAAGTTCAATGGTAAATGAATAGACTTAGTCAAATATGCAAACTTTAACATGGCTGTATATATGTTTTCACACACATATTAAATGTAACGACCGATTAGACAAAATAAAGTAAAACACATAAGGAACCATGAACGCGACAAAGTACTAATATCATAAATTTATTACTAACTTGCGACGCCATGCGGGCAACCTAAAAATAACGCGCGGACGGCAATTTTCAACGTTAAATTAAAATTACATATTAGTAATAGAGGTAGTTCCGGGAGTTAGGACTTTTTTTAGTAACTTTCCTCCTCTTTAAGAATATTTTTTTTCAAAATCCAAAAAAAATATTAGTTTACGAATTATAAGCAAAACCAAACCCTACTTTTTATCTTTAATTGTTTACAACTTTTGAATTTTAATGTGCTAATTCAATTTTCTAGCACAACGATCTAGACATGATTCCGGATCGAATGAGCCATAACACATAATTACGTACCGACTAGACTATAGTACTATCATTAAAATATAATAGCAATATATAACACTACTAAGTAATAAATCCATTACGTTTCACATCATTTGAACCGCCAACCCACCAGCAAAAAAAATTGTGTGAAACGAAAAGTTTGTTACAAGTCAACAATAGTAAACCATCTGACATATTTATTTGTATAAAGTACTTATTTTTAGATAAACTCTATGAATTAAAAAAATTGTCCAAACATCGAAGATATCTTAGGGTTTCGGAAATTTAATATTACTTTTGTCAATATTAGAAAGAATTTGCTTTTAAACAAAGATGAATTGGCAAATCAAAACTGTTTTTTCTTATTGTCCTATTTTATTAGTAAAACAGAATTTCAATGCATCTTCCCCCATGGTATTACAAGTTCATTACTTATATAATATATACACAAAAAATTTTACAAGACAAATTTATAGACATTTCAAACTCACAATCCATAGAGCTCAACTTCATTAACTGATTTGATTCTATTTAGCTTCCTTTGAGCATCTGTACACTTTTTGTGTTACTAAAATGATATTGGAAATTAGACAAATTACGATAAAGAATTGTTGGTGCAAATACTCATTTGGAAGCAAAACTCGCAAGCTGAATAAAATGCTAAGTCTAAAATGTTAAATGGCTATTGCATTTGGTATTCTGGGCCTTTTGTCATCTTTTAGAACTCACTAATTTAGTAGCTGTACACTTTATAGTTTGATCGAAGGTGAACACAAACGTCGAATGTTTATAAAGTAAATCAATAAGTAGTTTCCATAAAATATCACAAAGATTGAAATTAACACCTTCTGTTCACAAAGCGTCCATTTTTTTGTCAGAATCTATGGGTGTACATTACATCTCATACGACACGCTATGGATTTCATCTCACACCATGATATCCTTCTTAATTGTTTGATGAGCTTTTGTTAAACTATAAGCATTAGTTATCAGATGCAATACAAAGGCTACAGTATATAATACAATCAAAATTTTAGACAGATTTTATAAAAAGTTATTGATTGAGTGGAGTATAAGATAATAATGAGACATTTACAGCCAAATTAGTATGAGTTTAGGCTATTGAATGATTGAATGTGACATTTTTGCTATATCGAATTACATGAGAATCCACAGGCAATAAAATTAAAGTAAAATTTCATGCAAAGAAAAATATGTCGATCATATTATGGAATTTGGTTATGTGTCTCAAATAAAATGATGCAAACATTTCCAATGATTTTATATGAAGTTAAGATTGTGCATTGTTTCAGCAGAAACCAATTACTTTCGTGCAATCTAAATATATTGAAATAAAGGATATTGTTAATGCTAAACTTTAAGCTACGATATTTAATACAATCTATTTACTACATGATTGTTAAAAATTTACAAGCAAATAAAGCAAATTATATATCGCTAAATTGCTGTTGTATGAGTCTAATTATCCACGTAAACCCAATACCAAACCAAAAAGAATGTCTGTAAGTCCAGTGCTCGTCGCAGCAGACGAGCGATACTCACTGCCAGTATTTACATGTCTGAGCCGCCCGCAAGAGATCTTTTGGCCGAAGGTACCCCAAGACGGTTAAAGCTAGTTCTTTAGGCAAAAGCGATATGAAATCTCTCTGGAACATTGGCTCTATGGCTTTCAACACATGACGAACTTGGCTCGCTGAACAATGCGTTATCAAAGCATCTAACGCCTGAATTTTTTCATTGTTCGACCACACCTGAAAACTGAATAAGGATACAAATCAATGGAAAGTAAACAGAAATAACAAGCGATGTTTTCAAAAATATCTTTCAGGCATTTATAGAAAGAAAATAAAGCGATGACCGTAGCGATTTTCTGAAATTATTTTGAGACAACTATCTGCTCATTTAACTATGTGTATAAAACAAAAAAGGTTGTAATTAGAGCTTTACTCATTAATGTATTTTTTATTCTTATTGCAATATCTTTAATACATTTAAAACGAAATCTTTAATTAAGAATATTCCTACCTCGTTAATAAAAATTATTTTGCACAATAAACTGTCAGACGCTTAACATCTCATCACCTCTCCCAGGTCAACCTTTTGAATTCATTTTTAACAAAAAGTCAATTATACAAGTTAATTTTCAAAATTCATATTTATCGAATTGATATTTTGTTGAATGTGAGTTTAAAAGGAGGAGTTTTGTAACCCAATAATCTATTTGCAATGTGACTTTTCGTTTAAAAACGATAACAATAATAATTAGAGCTGCCCTATTCTACAACAATTCACACTTGCGCTATGTTTGTTCACATTTCACATTGCACATATTTCTTCTATTTCGATGACGGCACGAGGTAGTTCATGCACCGACATATACATTTCAAAACAAAATGCGTCAATAGTTAAGAACACAGAACTATAGTATTTTTGTACAATTTCATTACTATAGTGCAACATGTAAGGGAAGGGAAAAGATACCAATGAACTAAACAAGAAAACGCTTAAAAAATAACAACATGGAATAACACCAAAAATTAAAAATGAAACAACTTCACAAATCATGACTTTTGTGAGTCAGTGGAATACCATATTAACCCTGATTTTATTCTATTCAACATTTTTTATGCGAATTACAAAATAAAATGAGTGCCTAAATAAATTAGGGATTATTATCATGTACAACAGTTTTTTATTCACAAACTACTTTTGTAACGACAGAATTAAATTATGCCTGTAATGAACCTGGGGTTGGGCAGTAGAATATGATGTCATTATAATTACCTAGACCCCGAAAAGTTACTACACTTGTACATTACAATAGTAGTAAACCTGATGTTTACTTTTAATATTTATTTTAAAGCTAAATCTATGTAACATATTTTCTATACAATACGAAACAAACTAACATAAGGAATATAGGGAATTATATTTTACTAGAATTTTTAATTTGTGTCTGGACGAACCCTTCTTTGAAGTTGTTCCATTTCTAAGAATATGTCGGGTTTTAAGCCAAAGATTACACAAAGATATCTCGTGTTTGCTACCTACCACTGTGTGCGCTCTCAGGCGGGACAAGAGCGGCGGAAAAAGTAAAAAAACAGTGTTGTAGACATTGTACGTATCAGGGCCATTCACACCATCAAACATTGGCAGGTTTGACAGGGTGACAAATTGATTGATAATCACATTTGATAAGGCTCGTTATGGTCAAGAACGGAAACGATTATCATTAGACAATTCGACGTTTCCATAATTCAATGTTCTGATTTTTAACTTTTTCAGCCTAAGTTCATCAAACGGACGTATTATTGTTATTGATAATTTCTTAATAATTTTAAAGTCCATGTCTTTTAAAATCAAAGATGGGCTAATAAACACCATTTTAATTTATTAAACATTGTAATTATTACATTGGACACAGACTAGATGGCAACTGTGTAAATATTACTGGAGCTTACAAACTCTTTTATGTATCTGTAGATTAAAATGTATTAGGAAAAGTTTATATTCTTTTTAATGTAAGGCTGAAACAGTTTTATCGCAACAGACAAAAAAAGTTCTATTGAAGTGAAACTTCTATATAATCGTTGTGATTTCATAGAGAATTAAGCTGGCGAGAGAATGAGATAGAATACATTCGTAGCCTCCTCACTCTCATCTATTAAACATTGTACTTTTGTTTACGCCTGTACGTTGCCGAGCTCAAGCGAGAGAGAAGGCGTCGGTGTGCATCTATCAAGGAAATATCTACACTATCGTGTGCAATGTAGATATTTGCTCTCACCCGAGCGTTAAACGTGTATTAGTGCATGGGTGTAGGCCTAAATATTATGAAGCCTTGGGAAAAGGCATCGTATAGTGAGTGTAGTAGGTACATCTGTGTTGCACTCGAATCTTTTCTAATATTTCTAACATTTAATAAACACAAAATTGTACTTAAATATTTTCTAATCAACAAATTTTGAAGTGAAACTTCTAATGCGACTTCCAACAAGGTTGCGTTAAACGTTTAACGGTACTATGGAGGGGAGTATGAAAGCATTGTTGCGTTAAACGTTCAACGCTCCTGGGAAAGGGGAATAGAAAGAGACAGAGCGAGAGTGAATGCGTGACACTCGAACGCATGCACGTAGTATACCTGTTACAGGTCAGCGCGAGCGTTAGCAACGAGTAGCGTCCAATATTCCAATAGACTTGGATATTTCTCCACTCGAAAATGATAAGTATAAGATGCGATCAATTGTGAATTGTAAGTAATGTTAATAAAGTTTGTCTTAAAGAAATAATATGCGTTCACAAAGATCAATTTCTACCCCTTCCTATTGTCATTTCCACATTATGAAGTTTCACTTCTTTCGCGCGGAGGGACTCCACGCATTATCTTTCTCATTTTATTTCGTACTGTTCATAAATCACATGCATAACCTCATTAAAATGTAAAATAACTTTTAAACTTTGTAATTTTTTTTTTAAAACAATATACCTTACATTTATCTACTCCATATACTCTATATTTATCCCATTCTCTCGTAGGTTATTTTTCTGAAGTTTGACTTCTATCTCGTGTGCTTTGCATACACACAATTTATTTTTAATTTTCACAGGAAATGCATACACGACAATAATATCGTGCAACCAGTACTCAAGACTATTTATATATTAACAACCGATAGCTCAATCTGCATAAGCTATTTCATTGCTTCTTTGCGAGAGACGAGAAAACAGTAAAAACTTACTCATTTACAGTTAGCACCATGCTACTTCAGTGCTAAAGTGGTCGGACCACAGTTTCAGGTTTAGTCATCTATATATTCCGATCAGTTTCCTGTTCACATACTAATTATATATTCGTGAAATCATATTTAAACTGCCATACGAAAGTTATTCATTGCATGAAATAACCTAAATATTCTGTGTACTTTTAGACCAATTCATATTTTCAATCATGAACAATTGTTAGACGGCTTATTCACCATTTAACGATCGATTAGAACTCGAATATGTTTAATTTATCTGCGTATTCCATTTCGACTGAAGGCCATTAATTTGTTTTTTTTTTTTGTTATCAGTATTTGAACACCTACTAAAATAATGTTAATTTTTCGATTGGATGCGGCTGACTGCGATACATAGCACCAACACTTACCGGTTGAGCCACTGCTTGATGTCAGGCGGCCCTTGCGTGGTGGCGCTGGAGGAGCTCGGCCCGGGCACGGCGACTCTGGCGCGATTGGCCGCAGCCACTTCCGCCACTTTGCGTCGCAACTCCATACAATACTTCTTCATCGCAGGAGGAGGACCTATTATCAGAGGCTCCATCTTCCTCTTACGCTATGACCGGTAATAGAAATTGATGTTAATATACGCACACGCATCAGCTGACTTTAACAATATATCGAGCTTCATTAAAACTATACTTGCCAGCAAATAATGGAAGCTTTGTAAATGTTTAACCTTTTCTATACAATATGGGAAATAAAAGCGATTTGGGATTGAATTTAATTGAAATCATAAACAACCAACATCTTTAAAATTACGAGTCAATAAAGCTGTGCTCGTTATCGAGAAAAATACGTAACTTGAATTAAACATTTAATTTAGTGCGCTTTAGGAAATGTAACTCTAATGATTGTAAGTCAAGCGTAGATAAGACAATTATGTTTCATTGCAGTTGTTCAAATATAATTATTACAAAACTATAACTTTTATTATTATTTTATTTATTTGCCATCCTTTGAAAAATCGATAGTTTTTGAGGAATATAAACCCCTTATATTCCTCAAATATATGCCCCTTATAGGGCCTATGTACTAAAATAAAACCATTACATATCATTTATTTAACTACAATTTAACTCTAATGATTTGAGTCATGCACAGACAAGGCAATGTTTCATTGCATTTGTTTAAATTTCAATATAAATATATTAACATATAATTTCAATTTCAATACATAGTGTAGTTAAACATGAAAATATTATCTAAAATATAACAAATATATAAAGTGAAACTAACCGTCCAAACACGAGATTGCTCCATAGATTCCTCCTCAAATTCGTCTTCGTCAGTCTAGAAAGCAATCATTTCTAATTTAGTAGTATTCAAACATTACATAAGTTTTTAAACGAAATACTATAATGGAAAGCAAAGGTATCGTTTATTCTGAAACTAATAATAATTTCATCAGATTTAGGTAAATATACAGAAATGCTAAAGTATTTACAGTTTGAATAAAGGTTTCTTTATTACTTATTGTAATATAAGTATATTATAAAATAAAAGCTTCAGTAAATTGTGACTATTATTAAAAATACAAAGTAACGTGCATAAATAATATCACAAGTACATGTACGATCTTATTTTAAAACTGAATAAGATATGGACACGGGTGCAGTTTGTGACAATGGTCCCGTAATACGGACATTATTAGCCTTGTTTAAATGTAATACTAGATTAACATTAGCTTAGGAATCAACATGTCAGTCAACATCTATGGAAATCTTTACAGAAATCATGGCTAAAGCTTCTCTCGCACCTGCAAGCTTTTTTTTAGTATGTGTTTTTATACGGTTAGAAGTTCTTTTAGCCATCTTTTCGTTCCTAATCCAAAATTTAGATAACACTCCCTCATGTGCGTTTCACAAGTTCTAAACATTTGTAACATCCACACAAAGCCAAGCTTTAAACTCTGAATTTGAATCGGGACATAGTCTTAGTGTACTTTATTCTGTGTCACTTTCGAGCATTTTTTAAATATTATCCTGTTCGACGTGAAACATCTATTGGCGCGCCTTAAGAGCGACCGTGACGACGAAGGGCGTGACACTCTTATGACGTCATGCCCCTTCGCCGTCGTTCCTTACTTATGCTCTTATAAATGCACGATACGTAACTATAAACTTTGTAGCTTTTCCGTATGTCTTGTATTTATATTCTGTACCTATTATTGCAATAAGAATAACAAGAAAACTATATGTATTTACCAAATTATATGTTTTTATTTATTTTACTTCATATTTATTTATTGTTTTTTTTTTAATTACAAATTCTTTCTAAAATCATTAATTTCCATATTTCACTTCTGCCGGGCGTCCCGTGACGCGAACTGTTTATCGACTGAAATTTTAACACAGACCTATTTTATACAGTTATCCTTCTATATACCACTACACGTATACAGAGATCGAATGTATAAAGAGTACTAAAATGTGCTGGCCTTTCTCTTCGTCGTACAGACGAAATCATCACAAATTAATCTGTAATGTGTATATATTACCTCTGTCGAAGATAGGCAAGTGCAGAGGAGCTCGTCGCTAGAATACTCGTCTTCTGAGGTATCAAGGTATTGACGTGCTGCTAGAGTCTGGACATTAAAAACATATATTTCTATGAACATATAAATTAATTTAATAATAAAAATAAAATTTCATAAAACTGAAAATCTTTTGCATTTTTAATAATTATAGATTCTCAAGTAAATATTAAACGGATAACAAATATTTATTAATTCAATTGCATTCTGAATTATAAAAACTGTAAACTTAATAAACTGCTAGTCACATTAATTGACTTTAATTGACTATCATCAAATGCAGATAATTTTTTGTAAACTATGTAAAATTATCCATTTAAAAATAGGTAGAACATGATTTAGAACTCGAACAGTTCGTAACTTTAACATCAGTAAAAACATTGACTTAGAACTCTTTTTTCAATTCTTTCTTTCGTAATAAAAAAATCATTGATACCAAATACAAAACTATAATCAATTACATAATGTATTGTAGACTCACGTCAGATTTAAACACATTCATTAATTTTAAAGATCAGTACACAATATCTCACTTTCGGCAAGAGCACTATTTGTTTGTAGACTACTATATTTTCATTTGGTAAGCGTGACATGTTTTGTATTATGCAAATAAAATCCCATATTTTATCATCACACAAAAATTCAACATGACAATTTTACTTATTGCAGATCTAATGTTTACTTTTCTTACTGAGAAATTATAAAATAACCCAGAGAAAAATTGTAATAATGTACAAAATATAATTAAAATTAAATATTACCGCTCTCGTAGCCGCAATGCTAATCTGCTGAGCCCTGGCTATGATGGCTTCAGCACTCATGTTATCGTAACCGGAAGAGCGGCCGGCTCCTGAAGTACTTGGTACTTGGTTATCTTCATTGGGTACGGCATCGCCGTTTCGACGTCGTGATGAACTCTCTCCGTTGGCTCCATTCGCTACATGAATCGCATTAATTCCACTGACTAGATCACATTGTTCAGATGCGTCGCGCGCTGTATTTCTTGGCCTTTCTGGGTTTAGTTCCGCACGGTTCCTTGACCGCGGATTGAAATCCTCCAACCGGAGACTAGACGTGCTCGGAGCTGATGTATTAATAAGATTAGTAGCTAAATCGCGTTTACTTGGATCCGGTGTCCCATTCGTGGAATCAGTGTCATCGCCGAAGGTCAGTCTCTTTGGACGAATCATGTTCCTTATAGTGGCATTACTGTCTTCCACTGGAATATTCGCTTGAGATCGATAATTAGACGAGGAAGCTTGGTTTAAGTTGGCACATGCGAGATTTTCGGGTAAAGACGCAGTTGCGTTTGGATTGTCCCCTTCTACGACGACCGCTCCAGTACATCCGGTCATAACTTTGGATTCTTCTTCGAAATCCTTTCTTTCTATATCGTCTGCTTGATTTTCCTCCTCTTTATTAGAATCACTGCTTTCTTCCTTGAGTTTTTGTGCGCTGTGTTTGTTATCATCAGTCTTATTCTCTGAATTGTTCCCAATGAGGATTTTACTCGTCCCTTCTGGTTCGTCGCCAGCATTTTGCGAATTTGATGGTTCCATATTTATGAATTATTTTTCCTAAAATAAAACAGAATAAATTTATGCGCACTAATACATCCTTCCATCTATGTTGTTTTTGATAATCAAATTAATCGTACACCCGCTATACGTTGCACCAGTGGACCAGCACGACCCCTTAGACAAGAGTCTCTCTATCTATTTATGTAGCTCTTCCCAACGTAATGAATGAAAGGGATAATCTGATTTATACACCGCTGGTTTGTCTTTTTGTTACTCTATAGTTAATCACCCTTTACCTACTACTTTGCTTCAAATTGAGGAACTCGGTCCTTAAATCGTCCAAATACAGATTTTGGCCAAATACAGAGAGACAGGACAAGCTTAACTTTTATCGCTAAAATTGACCGAAGTTTAATATATAAATTCTTAAATAACAACCCCCAAAGGTAAATCAAAACAGAATTTATTTATAAATGTATATAAGTTTCTAAATGTACTATAAGCAACTTAGAAAAACACTTACTGTTGTAGTGGTCTTCGTTTTTAATTGGCGCGGAGAGTTTCACTTATATATAAATAAACCTGTAACAAAAAAAAAATCAATTTCAACAGAGTATTTATTTATAATTTTCATCCTAAAACCCTTAAATTCTTAGGTTAGTACAATTGTGAAAATTAAGTCTATAAGCATTACACAATACTGTACAAAGATATTTTTAAAATCATTCATTTTTGAGAATAATATTGAATCGACATATTCAGGGTTTCTATATTTACTACAATAAGCAAGTATCAATTACATCAATCTTAAGGTGATGCAATACCACAGAATAAACAAGTAAATGCGTAACACGGTTTGAAATAAATTCTTAGAAATAGAAAGGCTTCATATTCTTCAGGCTATGAAAAACGGTAAGGTAGGGCTTCAAAAATAGTATTGAATATTAATCCACAAAATAAATCTAGGGATGTAATATGTTAATACGTACACATCACTTAACCGCAGACCAATAACAATTTACTCGCTTTAATTTCTCAGACACTTATTTATACTAAAGTAACAACTTGAAATAAAAAGAAACTTAAGGCCGATCTCTACAACTGGCCAGGGAAAAGATTTTTCTTTGTAATCCATACCAAAATTTAAAAAAAACGTATTGCTCACAATACTCTTTTGAATAATTTCCCATCAGTCGATTAAAGACTCATATTCTATAATAACGATCTTGAATAATAAATACTGTTGAACTAAATCCGTACATGACATTAAAGGCAATGCCTTTTAGGATGTCCATTTGTGCGTTTATAGCTCTGTAATCACTAGTACGATTTACACGATTCTTCTTTTATTATGAAAATATATTATCTGGTGATTGCGTTTTAGTAAGCATTTAATTTCATTAGGTACAATTTTGACGCACACAATATATTTTAGTAAAAATTAGCGCTCCACGACGAACAAAAAATCGCAGACATGTTGTTGGTCCTACTACTTACAAAGCTGACACACTATAAAAACAATAAAAATCATTTAAGTTACATATCCTAGAATTGAAATGAAAAGGGCAAGGAGAGACAGAGAAACAAAAAGGAAAGAGGGGAGAGAGATGGAGTGAAATGTTGAAAAAAAGGGAAAACAAGAGCGAGAGACGGCGAGACGAAAAGGGACAAGGTTAAAATTGAACACGGGATCAAGATGATGAACAAGATAAGGTATAGAATCGAGGTTTTAATAAAGATCTAAATACCGATCAAGATTCTTTAGCCACACTGGTGGAGCTGTGGGCAAAACCTGATATTAAATAAGAAGAAAAGGGTTAACAGACTCAAATTTATCAACATTTAAATCATACATAAATTCAATATTTCTTAAGAGTATGTAAAATCGAAACCACACAATTAATCTTTAATGTCAAAACTACGATCAGTGGAATTAATGTTCATCACGCGAGTATAAGTCTTTATTTTTCGTTGATCATAAACGTCAAATGTATTAGAGGCATACCAATACACGATATTTTAACTTCATGCTTAAAACGCTCTAGACTGGCCCAGTGTGGGATCGGGGCTGCCAACGATATTGTCAGTCACCTATATCGAAACAATAACTAGCATAAGCTGTAAACTTAACTTCGTGCTCTCCGAAGCACGAAGATTTAAGTTAAAAGTCTTTGACCGATTAGCCTAAGGTTTAACTTTGGCACCTTACAATTCAATTTCAAGACGCTGATCACTCGGTTTCCATAGTTCATCATTCTTCCGGGTATAGAACCTTTAAAATTTTTAATATTTACAAAATAAAATCGACTAATATATTAAAAAGATTTTGTACGTTTAATGAGAATATAAAAAATAAAACGTTCTCTTTTTTTGTACATATCGATAATGACTTTCCTTGATCGTAGTCGATAGTTGTTTTATTAATAATTATATGTTTTAAAATAGAATGATTTTTTTATCTTTGTCGGCCAGAAAGACGATGCACGAATGAGCGGATAATTTACAAAAGGGCACATGGTTTTTTAAGGGAGAGAAACTTAGCAACGATATCTACAATATAAATTAACTTAAAATAACGGCGAGTAGCACCGAAAGACAATAATGTTAATTGTAAAATCAAACCTAATGTTTGACAGATAAAGTGTGGATAACCTGTTAAATTTACAGCTAAAACTTAGCTGTACACAAGCTGAACAAATCGCATCTTTTCTTTCGGCTAACGTCACCATAAAAATTTTCACGTACACAATATATCAAAAGGGCTGGTCAAACAGAGTTATTGAGAAAAATGGAACAACTTAATAGTAAACCTGTATAATATACATACATTCTAATATTTCCTTATTTTATTCATCACAATAATATTGGAGAATGGAGGAAATATCATCAAAGACCCTCTTGTGTGGTCAGACATTGTGGAAAAACTTGACTCTCTAATGAATGTAAAGAACATAACAAATAGGAAAATTAACACGACTAGCAGTATCACTATATGTAAGCCCACTACAGAAAAATAAATGCATATTATAGTACTTGCATTGCTTACACGATGGGATATTGCGACCTTAAGCCATCGGTACACTCAACTTTGTAGTGCTCGTCAACTATCCAATTTTACTGTCGACAGATTAAGTAGCCACTTACGACACTGTAGAGGTCAACTTACGACACGATGACAGTTTGCATTAACAATTCTTAAAAATACCTTTAAGGTGCGGAGCTCTCCAATAACTTTGATTCCTTAGTTCGCTTAAAATTTTATTTCAATTTAATACTAATCATGTACAACAATCGGCACAGTTTATTGGTAAGTTGGCAGGCTCGTGAACTATAAAGCGGGAATAGCTCTATATAATGATAAAATATATGGAACCCAGCCTGTAATTAAGCACTTAATGTTTCGTACGTGAAATTTATCGTCTGCTTTCCTCTAAAGTCATCCATTAACCACGCGATTTAAATCTCAACTCCATCTATCAACATAACGAGTTTTATTTTTATTAATTTAAAGAGCAGTGTCCTCGGACGATAGTCTCACTTGACTGTTCTAGCACTTACAACTGCACAAGCATCTCGAAGCTCAGCTTGCATTTTGAGATCGACATCGTCATCGAGCACTCGGCGTTAGGGTTTTCACGAAGTGATATTTTTGGCGATGTACCTAAAGTTGATTTTCTACAAATATATAAATGTAAATATGTTTAGAAAAATGTTATAGGATGTATACAAATTACGCGTACAAAAGATTTTCATATTCAAATAAATTATATTAGTCTTTTTCACTATAAAAATATATTTTCATAAAACTCATATCATACCTTACGAATGGATAATTTTAAGTGCATGTTACGTGTCTTAAGGTGGTTACCAATTAACACTAACAAAGGGAATACGATCTCACAAAAGATCGACCACGTCAATTGCGTCTTACTTTAATATAATGTCGGATGGGAACTCACAGCAAGGCTTTCTCGGGCATGGTCTCGCGAAAATATACACGATGGGTAACAACCTCCCTGTCCCATTGTAATCAATAATGATGTTATTCAAAGCGCCCCTTTTTTATATGGACCTCACGTGAATAATGGACGGCCCCCTGGGAGATAGCTGAGGTGCCTATTAAGTACGCCTATCACCTTTTTAGTCACTTGAAGCAGAAAAAATATATCACGAAAACAGGTATCTGTAAAACAAACAACTAGGGGCACATCGAATGGAAATCTTTGTGTAAACATTACATCTAATATCTATTGCCGAGAAAATTGTCTATTTCGAGGAAAAAAAGCCTTTGTTTTATATCCGTAAAGTAACATTAATGAGCATGACTTTCTGAAAGCCCTTTTTTAAAGAACGTTAAGAAAGCTTTCTTTATCTATATTTAAGTGAGGAATACTGAGTATTTTTGTACAACTCATTCGAAAAACAATTTATAAGTAAATTAATTGATTTATTCCTTTTGTGAATATTCTCCTTTATGATTTATATTTGACACTCTCGAGCCATTTTTAAAAACACAAGGACCATAAATCAGATAGCATATTTTCACAGTAGTCATTGTAGGTTTATCACTGGCTTTTTTTTTGTCCCCATAAATGTCAAATTTCTTACGAAATCATGTGGTACTAGGTCCAGACTGTTCGTAAGATGGGTCATCAGCGCCATTTGATACCAAAAATAATTTTGTCATATCCATGATTTGCAGTAAAACACTGTCATGGTGCAAGAAGTGATTTCTCAGTCTTATTTACTATATTTATATGAAACATTGCATTCGTTTATGAATTGAATTATTATCACTGAATTATCATTATTTCGTATAATAAAGAAGGAATTAATTGAAAATGACAATATTTTCGATAAATTAACAATTATTTGCACTCGCACACACAACACGAACCCGACGGCCGCGACAGCGCGGTCGGCGGTCGGTGGCACTCCTGGCCGGCGTATGGCCAAGCATGTTTGGGCGACTTATAAGCGATGTATGCCTGCGTGCGTAAGAATAATCGGGCGTTTGTTTGTAGTTGAGTTACTAGTAAAAAAAATTTCGTGCGTGTACTTATGTACGCGCGTGAAAAGTCATACTTCTTTGGCGTCATTAAAAAATAGATTTTAATTGCAAGCAAATAATTAATCACAATGAAATAATAAAAGGACTGGAAAAGTATAGTCAACACAGTCAATAAAGTTTAGTTTAAGAAATGTTTATACACCCTCATACCATTCAGCCCTCGGCACGTGCTCATCTTGGCATAGGGTCATCCATCTAATCAATCAGACATAATCCACATTCATGACAAACGGAACGAACTTTTTTCCCAAATTTAGTTGCGTCGTTTAATTACGGAGTTCCTATGACCACCTTCCAGCTCCATTATCAAACCCTGGTTACTATATAGTATCAAATTACTCGTCAAGACGAATCAAACGAGCCCAAACTCGATGGGGTTGCGTCGTTTAATTACGGAGTTCCTATGACCACCTTCCAGCTCCATCATCAGACCCTGGTTACTATATAGTATCAAATTACTCGTCAAGACGAATCAAACGAGCCCAAACTCGATGGGGTTGCGTCGTTTAATTACGGAGTTCCTATGACCACCTTCCAGCTCCATCATCAGACCCGTTTACTATAGTATCAAATTACTCGTCAAGACGAATCAAACGAGCCCAAACTCGATGGGGTTGCGTCGTTTAATTACGGAGTTCCCTATGGCCACCTTCCAGCTCCATCATCAGATCAGCTCTGTCATAATAATATTACATTGTCATCCGATTTATACATGAATGCAAAATTTCATTTAATTCTTAAAAATTAAATAAATAAATATTTATTTTCTTACATTAAGTGTAACATAATGAATTTCGAATTCGAATTCGAAATTCTAATTTGAAGCGGGCAGCTTCAACCTTTTAAATTTGGGTTACACTGTTAATTTTGTTTTACACTATTAATTAGGTTACACTGATGCGCGCGCATCTTAAAATTTCACTCTCATCATTTTATCATAACGCGCCTAAAGAAGTATAACTTCAAAAACATTTCTACGTATATCCCAAAACCGGCTAGTTTTTAGATAAGGCATTGATGGTGAAGTTAAATTGTTTATTAACTCTACTACACGGCCTCCACCGGAATACATGAAATAATCAGTAATCCTGTATAAATATAATGAAAATGCATTTCAACAGTCGCGCATCACGCAAAACTTACTAAACTATCAGCATGAGACCATGACTGTCAGATGCAGAATCGTCTGTAAATGGTTATAAGTCGTTCATAATACAAAAATGTAAAGTATGTTTGTTTGGATTTTGTCATAAGCTGATAACTAGAAGGATTGTAATTGGGACTTTAACCATTCGACGCGAAATCGTTTGCAGGTGGTTTCAAGATTTTTATAATATTGTTTGTTTGGATTACCGTTGCATTATAAATAAAAATTTGTTATCACTACCATTAATGCCCGAGGGTGTACCAAGATCGGTATCGCGTTCTGTATTGGAATCGAAAACGGGACGGGGACCGGATCCGGCACCTTGACCGGAATTAGCATCGAGAACAGGATCGTGATCACGATTAAGAATGACAGAGAAATTCGCCAATATAGAAAAAGAAGGAATTCATTCTTCATGTCCATTCTATGTCCATGAACGCAAAATCGGGATCAGATTTGAATTACAAAAAAAATCTAAATTAAAATTTACGTCCAGCAAAGCGGGCGCGCGACCTCTAGTCCAATATATTTACGTGATTGTCTCTGTCGGAAAGCATTTTCGTTTCATCAAGTTACAGATCACAACGAATCTGCAGAAGATTCACTTCAAAAAACCAAAACTGTCATTTTGTAGAAGCTGATTTGAATTTACATAAAATTGGGTATCTTCTAAACCGATGCATCGTTTGAAATATCGATATTAACGCTTGACTTAATGTAAATATCGTGGAGAAACTTCGCGAAACACAGAATATTCGCCAAGAGCTTTGACAAAATACGAAATTCCCGATATGCATTGGGCCAGCGCAACCAGCCTTACTACATTTGTTAGAGAATACATATGCCCAGCAAGTGAGCCCTCAATCGCTTGCGTGTTCCTGTGGCGACATCTGCGTAAATAACAACTTTTCGCGAAGAAAAAAAAATAAAGTAATAAATATTATCGATTTCAATTCGATACACGGAATAATGGAATAATTTAAGAACTAAAAAAGTAATAGCATAGAGTGCTTGTAAAATAAAAATACCGACTTACGGTTACTCCGCTACGTTCCAATATTATCACACAAAGCTGGACGTTCGTAACTGGGTATCAAACAAGCTTATAAGATCAAGTTTCTCAAGTTATTCTGATGACAACTTTACTTCAGCGTATCTGCAGTGATTAAGTTGATTGTGCCGAATGCGTTTTAAGGACCAAGATTTGTACAGACGAGTTGGCGATAGCGGTACGCGACTTGTTGACGACGTGCCCGACACTGATTATTATTTTATTTCGTTTCATTATATAAATAAATTAAGTATATATGGGCGCATGCGTATCCGCTAATGCACTACTAAATGAGAGCATGGGGTTACACATCGGAGTCTCAATACTCGAGAGACTTCTAGATGTTAAAAATTTTGATTACAGTTATATTATTGAAATATAAATGTTTATAAACAAATAACATTAATAAGAACAGATAAAATGGAATTAAATGCTGATATATGACAAATTCTTGGAAGAAAACTTAAAATGTTATTCTAATACGAATTACATTTTGATTTTATCGATAGAGACTTTAGTGTGAAATGACTTATTTTATATATTTCTACAGCTTATGGTTTTGCCAAAACGTAAATTTATAAAAGCTATTTTTTTACAGAGATCTCCCTCGTAAAAGTTAACCTGAAAATCGTGTCGTGTTAAAATTAGTAAATAAGTGGGCTTACTATTTTCAATCATCGTTTCGTCATTTCCGTTAACGCAATGACTTACTCGAACGTTGGCAACAGAGATGAAGTTAACTATTCAGAAAAACAAAATGCAACATAAGTGATGCGTCTCATGATTTTTAAAACGACATCAATAAGAGATATACGCCATAAACATATAGAAGAAGAGAAGGAAGGCACAGAGCGAAACAACAAAGCGATCAACAGATCACACCGTCTTATCGTCAATGCCATGATCTCATGCGCGCCTCGTCATGTGGGAGCGGTCTCGCCGGATCTATGTACGCGTGCTTGTTTAAAATTCATTCCGCGGCGTCTTTATTCCAACTTCAAGTATTTTTAACCGACTTCAAAATTAAAAAGGAGGAGGTCCTCAATTCGACTGTATTTTTTCCTTTTTTTTTATGTTTGTTATATATTGCCGCTTATCTCGCTAATTCCTAGTTTTTGCGAATGTGCTAAATTAATTCTATTTGACACTTTTATAAAAACGAATTAAAATGTAGCAAACTATTTTGGTTTAACTACATTTACATTACTTATTAAATCTTTATGCTGTTCGACATAATATATGTAGATATTTTCAAAGTCAAGCTAAATATTTATTCAATAATGAAGACTAATTATCCGGCTAAGTTCCGCATTAATAGATGTTCCGTAATCACAGGCTGATGGGCCGAACCGCGAGGAAAAGGTTACAAGAGTCGAAAAATCACAGGTGTTTAGCGCTCATTTGAATTCTGTGCGTTTTAAGGGTAACATTAGTAGAACACTCTTTTACTTTTGTTGTTGTATCTAAAATGTTGACAGCGGTCAGTTGTGATCACACCGTCGAATACGGCACTCGCCAATCCACGAAGTAGTGTATACTTAGAAATGTCAATTTTAATACGAATTTTGATTTTAAAAACTCGAGACGTTTGACTTTTTGAGTTTTATTTTTATTTCAATTACATTTATTTTTTATACGTTTTTTTTTATTTCGAAACATATTAACATCCCTGTTAATGACGCAAAGAAGACGAACGAGAACGCGCGGGTCGCGGTGTCATGCAACAAACACACGCAATGGTCGGACACGTCATAACACGTCAGACGAGCACGTAGTTGATTATGATTATTTTCTTGTACACGTGTACATACCTGAAAATCAAAATTTAAAGTAAACTGTATTCCAAAATTGTTTTCATCTTATTTTTGTTCATTCTTGGACAAAAGAGGCGACCGTAACAGGATATTATCAGAATGTGAAAAATAATCTAATAAGGAAAGTGATACGAGGCGGCTTAATTTAAAGCTGCGATTCAGGGGATTTCTCTGTTCATATATTCCTTTCTTCCTAACATTCAAATAATTTTGTATATTAGTGCAAGATTCTAAGCGAGTAATATTAACATTCCTTTATAAAATTAAAAGTAGCCGAGCAACCGAGCTTGACCGGGACCTTTCGAGTTTGCCGTAGGAGTACAAATAATAACGTTAGGGAAAAATTATATATACTCACTCCCATTTGTGTCATTTGCAAAATTTACCTAAGTATTTTATTTATGTAGTGTTATTTGTTGCGCATATGCATTGATAGAGCAAGTCGTATTGCCTGATTCAACACTTATTCGTACGGTTACTTATTAGTGCTTGTCTGTGATTAATTTTAATTAAACGAATGACTAATGGCCTTTGTTTACTACACGATAAAATGTCGAATCTTCTAAAAACTTCGATCTATGCCCCCTCTGACCTGAACTCTAGACCCGCGTCTGAAGCGGACGGCGCGCTTGGTCCAGATTCAATGTGGTACGTTTTCGATCAAGCACGCAGCGAGCGTCTATTAAGCAGTAATATATTTACACACACTGGCCTGAATAACTAACATGCCAATGAAACGAAATAAAAAAGATATGTTTTCCCGCTTGAAAATAACGAGGGTATTAAATACATTTTACATTGGAACAATAAGAAGTTGGAACATCAAGAACACGTCAATAACAAACATTGTCCGTGAAGGGGAAGAACGGGGACGGAGGGAGAGGCATCGACGTCGGCAACAGGCGACGTTATATAACACAAACGTCGTCCCGGCTCGCAGCATCTATATATCGGGCAGGCGAGAGCCCATCAGACGCCCGTGGGTTGCTATGGTTATGGGTGACTGGAGAAAATCGATATCATTCGCAGAAAGAAGTAAATAGACGTTTTGTAAGATTTACATCACTTCAT